>QJSC01011515.1:949600-1057900 GCA_003697955.1 Calidris pygmaea | reverse complement strand
AAAAAAAAAAAAAAAAAGGCAAAAATAACCATCTGTTTTTACACAGGAGTCTCCGTGGTTTCCGCGGTAGGAACGAGGAATATTTCTAGGCTCCGGGGTTGGACTGTAGGGCTGTTTTGTTGGAAATCCCTCTGCCGTGGAGCGGGGTGGGTGGGGGGTATGTTCTGCTGGGGGTCTCTCCTCCTCCTGAGCGTTGAGGCCGGTGGGAGTTTATTTGCAGAGTCCTGGTGGCTGCTGAGCATCTCATTAACATCCAGCTTTTAATTTAGAAGTGATTGCCTCTGTTTCTTTGCATCCTTTGCGTTGGGTGAGACAGTCTGCCGTCGCGGGCAGGAGGTGAATTGTGACTTGGTACGTTTGATCTCATTGCTTATGGAGAACTGGAAAAACCCCACTTCTTTTCCATGTGCCCCTGCCTGGCCCATTCCCACCCAACCCCATCGTGTGGGCATCAAGAAAAGCGTGGCCAGCAGGTGGAGGGAGGTCATCCTCCCCCTCTGCTCTGCCCTGGGGAGGCCACATCTGAAGTACTGGGACCAGTTCTGGGCTCCCCAGTTCAAGAAGGACAGGGAACTGCTGGAGAGGGTCCTGGGAAGGCTACGAAGATGCTCAAGGGACTGGAGCATCTCTGTGCTGAGGAAAGGCTGAGGGACCTGGGGCTGTTCAGCTGGAGAAGAGCAGACTGAGAGGGGACCTCATGGATGCTGAGCAATAGCTAAAGGGTGAGGGGCAAGAGGATGGGGTCAGGTTCTTCCCAGTGGTGCCCAGGGACAGGACAAGGGGCAATGGGCACAAACTGGAATATAGGAAGTTCCATCTCAACATGAGGAAGAACTTCTTTCCTGTGAGGGTGGCAGAGCCCTGGCAGAGGCTGCCCAAGGAGGTGGTGGAGTCTCCTTCTCTGGAGACATTCAGACTCCACCTGGACACATTCCTGTGGGACCTGCTCTGGGTGACCCTGCTCTGGGCGGGGGTTGGACTGGATGGTATCCAGAGGTCCCTTCCAACCTCGTATCATTCTGTGATTCTGTGTCCCACCAGACAGGCTCCCAATTAGCAGAACCAACAGCTCCGGCTGTTAACGATCGCTTCTAAAAATCCTCTCCCCTCTCTGTTTTCACAGGTATGGTGTGAATATGCGTTGCTTGGCAGCTCGGGTCAACTACAAGACTCTGATCGTCATCTGTGCCCTCTTCACCCTGCTGATGGTGCTGCTTTGGAACCGGTGCTCCTCCGACCGAGCCGGCCCTTTCCCCCGGAGCTTCCCCGGCCCCGAACGTCGAGGAGGAGCCGCCGCCGCCGCCTCCGAGAGCGACCCGTCCCGGCAGCAGAGCGAGGAGGCATCGCCCCAGGAGCAGCAAAAGGCTCCCCCCATCGCCGGGGGCTTCAACAAAGCCCCAGGGCTGAAGTACGAGGAGATTGACTGTCTGATCAATGACGAGCACACCGTGAAAGGGAGGAGGGAAGGCAACGAGGTCTTCCTGCCGTTCAGCTGGGTAGAGAAATACTTTGAGGTTTATGGGAAAATTGCTCAGTACGATGGTTATGACAGGTTTGAATTCTCTCATAGCTACTCCAAAGTATACACACAGCGAGCACCTTACCACCCCGACGGGGTCTTCATGTCCTTCGAGGGCTACAACGTAGAGGTTCGAGACAGAGTGAAGTGTATAAGTGGCGTTGAAGGTTTGTGTCGAGTTTTTTATATATTTTTTTTTTTAAATATTTTAAACTTGCTGCCATCATTTGAGACGCAAAATGATGTTAATTTTGGTGCGATAGACTCCTAAGAAACCCACCCACTCTGAGAAATGGTGGGTGGTCTCTGGTCTCTGCTTTGTGCTGGGTTTTCCCAGCTCCCGTCCTGCCTCTCTGGTTTTACCGATCGCAGCACACTCCAGGGGTGCCAGGAGGTTTCTCCTCTGGTGCTGCTGTCGGGCTGTGGCATTGCTGGTGACACGGCGTTCCTCTCAGGGTGCCGCAATGACTGGAAAATACAAAATTGAAGATTTTATAGGTGCAGCATCTCCTCCCCTTGCCCTGCAAATGGTGCTGCTGCCCGAGGCGAGGTTTCGGAAAACCACAGAAGGGTCAAAAAATTCTCCAGCCCTTGAAGCATCCCTGAATAAAATTAATATGCAGTAAGACCTTTCCAATTTGCACTTTTAGTAAAGCGTGCAATCAGTAATTAGGACGCAAGGTGTCCCCGCATCATGGCAAAGATTTCACTGCAGAAAATTCTTGTCGAGCTCCATATTAAAAAAGTTAACGACTTTATAAAACTGTTATGGAGTGCAACGCTATGACCCCTCGTAAATTAAAGACCAAATTTCACTTAAGGATTAAAAAATATATTCATTTTCATGCGTCTCAGTGATCGGTGATGCTGTGCTGTGTTGAGATGAGCCCTTCCCATGATACGGTCACTGCAGGAAGCCACATGTCAGGCAATTAATTTGTCTGCAAAGGAGTCAGATAAATCAATGCATAGAGTATATCAGTTGTTTGGGGGCTTTTTTTTGTTTTTTTTTTATGTTACTTTCACATTTTTATTATTTTTTTTAACTCTCATCCTCGTTACATCTGCCAAGGACAAAAAAAAGCCGAAATTCAGTAAGAAGTGCTTGAGAATTGGGACAGATTCTGCAGCCTCTTGCCAGATGTGCAGGGGAGGTGCTGTGCGTCGCCGCTCTCTGCTTTAACCTCGAGAGACCAACCAGTTTTAACGCTCCACCATGCGGTTATTTATCTAAAAACCTTGCTTTTTTTTTTTGCAGCACGTGATTTAAGAGCTGTCGTTATGAAACGTGGTGCTAGAGCCAGGGTTTTGGCAAAGGCAATAGAGTTACTGGCATCTGGCAAACGGGGTGGAGGAGAGAAATAGTTTGTAGGGAAGGGATTTTAATATTCAAACATCTTCTCAAGACAATTTTAGGCTCTTGCCTTGCATCGTTCCAGCCCTAGAGATCCTCATTTTGCTGCGTGATGAAAAAATAAACCCACCCTCGTATTATATTTTCACCTTCTCTCTTTCTGCAAGGTTAACGTGTTGTTATGTCCTATGACCTGGAGAATTTAATCTTGTCATCTTGTATAAATTTCAAGTAAAGCTTTTAAGGCAGATTTCTTTTTTTTCTTTTTTTTTTTTTTTTTTTTTTTTTTTTTTTTTGCATATTTCGGTCTCATTGAATGCACCCTTAACTGAAAATGCTTAGCGTTAATAAGCGAGCTGGCTTCCAGGAGTGGAGATAATACACAGTATTTAAATATTTCCCGTGATGGTTTCCTCTTTAGGCAGCAATAAGCCATCCCGACTCCATCAGTCATATTTATTAGGAACACAAAGCACCAAAATATGCATGAAAATGTATCTTTTTACATTTAGTTTAAGTAATCTTTTCATTGTACCGCATTTCAGGAGAAATTGGTTTCTGAGCTTGACATTGCCAAGGGGCAAAATGGTGCAAATGTCAACTTGTTTATTTTCATCTCCTTTTTTTTTTCTTGGCTTGCGTGCGCGCGAAGGTTTCACAGCGCTAAATATCCTTGGTTTCCTGCAGGAGGGTCCCAATGATATATTCCCACTTTGGATTCATATTTAGAGTTCCAAATAAAACTCCAGACTTTAGGAGAATCCTGTTTTTATCCCTGTGTTAAGAGCGGTGCGTTTGCTTGCTTATGGAGGTGTGGGTATAAATAAGTCTCTTCCACACAGTTTATTTTCATTTCCCACGCAGCCGGTGATGCAATGGGCAATTTATGGCGTGAAGGAGGGTTTTTTCACCCAAAAGCTGAGGCTGCAGCTCCTGGGAGCTGGTGAAAGGGAATTGGAGCAGATTTGTGGATGTTGGGTAAAATTGCTCTTTTAGCATCAAATAACTCTTCCCAAAATCTAGTAATGACACACACACACTAAATTTGCAAGGATTTATGTGGCATTAAAGGGCTTGTGTTAGATGGGACATGGTTTGGAGATTGAGTGGTCTCTGGGGTGGGGAGGGGGGAAAATCTGTCAGGCCATTTTAAATGTATTTTAAAATAAGGATGATGGTTCGGTAAATAATGAAATGAGAGTGTGTGGAAGGCCACGATAAGGACTTCTCTGCCACTCAAATCTGCTTAGTTTTGCCTGGTTACGAATCTGGGTGTAAGTGGGAGCAGTTCACCCTCCACCAGGACTTTCCTCGAGTCTAAAAACGGTGATGCCTAGAAATAGCGCTTGCCAGGAGTGGTGGGGTGTGGAGGGAGAGTGGCTTTTGAAAATATACTGATAAAAACGCTCCTTTTTCTTCCTTTTCTTCTCGCAGGCGTGCCCTTATCCACCCAGTGGGGACCTCAAGGCTATTTCTACCCCATCCAGATCGCGCAGTACGGCTTGAGTCACTACAGTAAGAACCTGACGGAGAAGCCACCTCACGTCGAGGTGTACGAAACGGCCGAAGAGAAGGACAGGGCCGGCAGGGCCGGGGACTGGACGGTGCCCAAAGGCTGCTCTCTCTCCACCGTCTCCGATAAAGCCAAGTTCACCAGCGTCAAACAGTTCATCGCTCCAGGTGGGTTATCCCAGATTCCCAGAGATGGTACCAGGAGAGCTTTAATTTGCTGGGATTAACGTGTTTTCCTTTATCCTGTGTGACTTCCCGTCCTTAAGGTCTCACCTGAGAGCGTCATCTCATTTCTCTACCTCCGGAGTTTTTCTTTTCCTCCCTTTTTTCTCCATCGCTGCTTTTTCAACATTATTTTGATGAAAAAAAATAGGCGAATGTACTCGTGGAGGGCAGTGAGAAGCTACAGCCACGTTTCCTGAGCCTTTCAGCTTCTGTCTCAAAATAGAAGCAAAAAAAAATAAAAAAAAAAAAGAAAGGGACTAGTTGTGAAGCCTGGGAAATGGCGCTGACGTGTGATAAGCAGATGTTGACGGGTGATAGATAAGGTCTATTTTCAGCCTGGAGGGAGCGGAGCACGTGCAGGTCTCCGGGTGGAACCGGGATCTCTCTTCGTTGGGATGCGACTGTCCTTGCGGAATTTGAGATCTGGGGTCTGGTTAACCCAAGGGACCTTAAGCTGCCCCTTGCAGAGGACTCCGGGGAGGGGGACGGTGAAGATGCGGGGCTGCACCCGGGCTCTCCCTCCCCTGCAGACGGGCAAGACGCCTTGTGTTGCCGTTCTCTTCCATTTACCCTCTTCTGTTTCGTACCTAACGGGGAAATCCATTATTCCATGCGAGAGTTTCCTTTGTGCTGGGACGGGCTCATTAATAAGGACGTAATGCATTTTTCCTCAATCAATACCCATTAGAATTAATGAGCCCATTACTTAAAAAGACAATGAAGTAATTTTCAGTTGGCACCTTAGGCCTGGGTCTCCAGGGGAAAAATTGTCGAACACTCTTGTGTCTTTGTAATAGGTAAATACTGGGAGAGGAAAGGCTAAAAGATCTGTTAGGTATTCTCTCCTCATCCTTTATTGATGGCAGAGTGATCTGTGGGGCTGGGAGCCTGCGGTGCCCTCTCCTCTTAGATGCCCTTAATAATGGATTTATGGGCGCTTAAGGCAGTGCAAACAACAGGCAGCCTTTAGTTCTCCTTCCCATCTGAAAACTCCTTCTCCCACCCCCTCTGTTATAATTCACTTCGTTATCACACAAGCATTTATTTAAAAGGTACCATAAAACCCACTTGACAGGAATTGTGAGTGAGGAGGGTGTTTTTTTTTAATTAGATTTTTCATCAGAGCAAAATGTTGTCGTAACAAAGCGCTGGGCGGCTTCTCCTGGAGCCGATGCCGGTCTCCAGAACTCAACGGAGTGAAGCTTTGGCTTTAAAAGATCAGGGAAAAAAACGTGACATTCAGTCAAAATAATAGGTACTGTACAACGGCACCTTCCAGCACAAGACCTTGCAGAACGCCAGCGATTAGTTTGGGAGACGGGGAAGAGCCTCCGCCGCGCAGGGAAGGCGGCTCTAACTCCGTGGTTACACCTAGAAATATTTATGAGGCGTTTCACACGTGGAGAAATAGCAGAAAGGAAACCATTTTATTCTGTGGAACCGCCGTTAATTTCAGATGACTGTCTTTAAGTGTTTATCATCCCTCTCTGCCTTCAAAGCTACAGGATTTGCACACAGCCTTACAAACTAATTAGCCCTTTGATCCTCTAGGATAGGTTTTTTTGAGGAAGGAGTTGATTTTTTGCATTTTAAAATTCAGCATGCAAGAGAACACTGGATTTCATTATGTGGTATTGCCTAGGAGCTTTATTTAAATTATTTTTTTTTTAATTAAATCGAGTTTTGCCAATGGATAGGTTTAATAAATACTTTAACGCATTAGTTTTTCTATATTTTTGTCTTGCCCCCCTCCCATCCACCCCCCATTAAACTAATCAGTGTGCTGGGTTTTGGAACTGTCAGGTTGGGAAAGAAAAAAGTCGCAGATTTAAATATTAGTCCCGGGGGATCCTAAATACCTGCTTCTTGGCTCTCCTGGCTTTTTAGTTGAAAGCGGAGCTTTATTCAGAAAGGCCACTGCTCGAGCGGCGCCACGTTTTTGGGGTATTTTCTGCCAAGGGAAGTTCTCAGTTTGGAACAAAAGGACGGTTGTTGGTTTGTATTTTGAATTATGGAAGAGGAAAATGAGGCGGCACCGAGGTCGCCCCATCACCAGTAAGACGTCCCTGTTGGTGGCCCTGGCCCATACCCCAGGTCCTGCTGGTGTCTGTCCCTCCATCCACGGGGTTCCAGAAGCATCTGATAAAGCCACCCATGGAGCCCTGCTCCGCCGCGAAGCGCTGCAGCGGGTTAATGTAGGAGGCAAACCAGTCCTCCCCGCTGCTGTGGGACCCGGATTGACTTTTGTGCTTAATTAAATAATGGATGGTAGCACGCAGAAAGAGCGATTGAATTATTGATGGGCTGCCCTAAAAGCTTTTGGATCCCGCCCGGTGAGAGGACTTACCCCTGGAAACTGCAGTTCACACCTTAAACCTTTCGGAGAAGCGAGCGAGTGAGTGCTTTCCCGCTGAACAAGGCTTTTTATTTTTTTTTGGTTTGTTTTCCAGAATCCACGGAGGGAGTATCTCTGCAGCTTGGGAACAGCCGCGATTTTATTATTTCTTTTGATCTCAAATTCGTAACGAACGGGAGCATTTCCGTGGTTCTCGAGACGACAGAGAAGAACCAGCTCTTCACCGTGCACTATGTCTCCAACACCCAACTCATCGCTTTTAAGGACCGAGACATCTACTACGGCGTCGGCCCCAGGACTACCTGGAGCACCCTCACCAGGGACCTGGTCACCGACCTGCGCAAGGGGGTCGGCCTCTCCAACACGAAAGCTGTGAAGCAAACCAAAATCATGCCCAAGAGAGTGGTGAGGCTGGTGGCGAAGGGTAGAGGCTTCCTCGATAACGTCACCATCTCGACCACCGCTCACATGGCGGCTTTTTTCGCCGCCAGCAACTGGCTGGTGAGGAACCAGGACGAGAGGGGTGGGTGGCCCATCATGGTGACGAGGAAGCTGGGGGAAGGATTTAAGTCCTTGGACCCGGGTTGGTACTCGGCCATGGCGCAGGGACAGGCCATCTCGACGTTGGTGAGGGCCTACCTGCTGACGAAGGACCATGCGTTCCTCAGTGCGGCCCTGAGGGCCACGGCGCCCTACAAGCTGCCGTCGGAGCAGCGCGGGGTGAAGGCCATCTTCATGAACCGGCACGACTGGTACGAGGAGTACCCCACCTCCCCCAGCTCCTTCGTCCTCAACGGTTTCATGTACTCCTTGATCGGCCTCTATGACTTAAAAGAAACAGCCGGGGAGAAGCTGGGGAAGGAGGCACAGGTCCTCTACGAGCGAGGCATGGAGTCTCTGAAGGCCATGCTACCCCTCTACGACACGGGCTCAGGGACCATCTACGACCTGCGGCATTTCATGCTGGGCACCGCTCCCAACCTGGCCCGCTGGGACTATCACACCACCCACATCAACCAGCTCCAGCTCCTCAGCACCATCGACGAGTCCCCCATCTTCAAAGAGTTCGTCAAGAGGTGGAAGAGTTACCTGCGAGGCGGCCGGGCAAAGCACAACTAGAGCTTTACAACCAAACCCCTGGGACCTGCTGCCTCCCACAGGGACAGCTTCCAAGGTCCCGGTGGCAATTTTTTACGGACCGTTTCAAAGAAGTGATCCTTAAAAAAGACTGATCTCCTGAAACCATTGCATTCCAGTGTGAAAATATTCGGGTCTGATGGGTAGGATTCGGGAACTTCACCTGTCCTTAGTGCTCCACTGTCTGCACCCCTTTATGCTCCTGAGATTTGGGGACGTTTTTTGGGTTGGTTTTGGTTTGGTTTTTTTTTTTCCTTTTCATAGGAAAATATTTGCAGAAGCCATACAGGTCCCTCAAGTCCAGCACTTGCCTGAAAAGTTAGTCTGTGGCCTCTCTTAAAATGGAGTCATGTGTGTCTCTGTTGGAACAGCGTAACAGATCGTGTGGTGTTCACACCGTGAATGTGGATTTACATGTAGCCCGGGGAGTGGACAGTGATATCTTTTTAAAGGTGTTTCGGGTTTTTTTTTTCATAGGGTTTCTTTCCTTGGGGTGAAAAATACACCTTTTGTGGGTTGGGTTTTGGGTGTTTGGTTTTTTTTCTTCCAGTTCTCTGTAGGGAGCTGCTTTAGCTGGTTGGCTTTTCACAGACATGTGGATGGAGAACACGCAGACACCGTTCGGGCCGGGAGGTCACCTCACGAAAGCACAACCCGGTGGGGCTCATGGACCTCCCAATGCCTGCAAGCATCCCACCCCCTTTGGAAGCCAAATTTGCCATTGCCCGTCAGGTTTGCTGGTGTCGTGTCCTCCCCAGTAGCTGGAATCTCTTGTCACGAAGCCGATGTTTTGTCCTTTCTTTTTTAATTACATCTGAGAGGTTTCTTCTGAGAGGCAGCTTCGTTCCTTGGGAGACTTGTCTTGAACTCCCAAGCGTGACACGGAGCTCGTTTTGAGTAGCACAGGAAATTCAGTTGGAATTAAGGTTTTCCTGTGGTGATTTTCATTTTTAACCTGCTTGTGAATATCAAGCATTTTAAAAATTAAAAATCCCCCCCCCCGAGGGCTTTGCAGCTCCCCCTGTGCTTTAATACCAAGTTTCACCTCTGCCTGTTGTCTTGCTCCTGGTGTAAGGGGTCACTACATCTCCAGCGCTGGCTTCTTGGCTGCGCTTTGTCTTCGTGGCTCTGCCCAGCGAGCGAGGGCACTTGTGCAATACCCCACCACCCGCCTCTGAGCCCAAACGCTCTCACCGCATGCTGTGACGCTGAAGAAACCAGTTTCTTTTTCCTATTTATTGATCCTTTCCACCCATTTGTTCATCTGCCTTCTTGGTGTGAAGCGTCCTGGTTGATCCAGAAGAGTAAACCCAACCGTTGTAGGAGCTCTGTGGAAAAAGACCTGGTGGACAACAGGGTGACCGTGAGCCAGCAAAATGCCCTGGTGGCCAAGAAGGCCAATGGCTTCTTGGGGTGCATTAAGAACAGTGTGGCCAGCAAGTCGAGGGAGGTCATCCTCCCCCACTGCTCTGCCCTGGTGGGGCCGCATCTGGAACACTGTGTCCAGTTCTGGGCCCCCAGTTCCAGAAGGAAATGGAACTACTGGAGAGAGTCCAGTGGTGGCTACAAAGATGATGAGGGGCTGGAGCTTTTCTCTGCTGAGGAAAGGCTGAGGGACCTGGGACTGTTCAGTTGGAGAAGAGCAGACTGAGAGGGGACCTCATGGATGCTGAGCAATAGCTAAAGGGTGCGGGGCAAGAGGATGGGGTCAGGTTCTTCCCAGTGGTGCCCGGTAACAGGACAAGAGGGAACGGGCACAGACTGGAACATAGGAAGTTCCATGTCAACATCAGGAGGGACTTCTTGACTTTGAGGGTGGCAGAGCCCTGGAAGAGGCTGCCCAGAGAGGTGGTGGAGTCTCCTTCTCTGGAGATATTCAGATTCCCCCTGGACACGTTCCTGTGGGACCTGCTCTGGGTGACCCTGCTCTGGCCGGGGGTTGGACTGGGTGGTCTCCAGAGGTCCCTTCCAATCCCTACAGTTCTGGGATTCTGTTAGCTCCGGGGTGGTTAGTTTGTTTGTGCAGCAGATACTGTGTTGGGTTTGCTCAAAGAGTCCCAGACTGGAAAGCTCCCGACGATGCCGGGGTGGGAAGGACATGGATTAGCTTTGGGGTTTTTCCACTGATCCCATTACGTGTTGTACCTGGAGGTGGGGGTTGAGCTTAAGATGTTCATACTGAGGACAAAGCTTGTTCAAATCACAAAAAGGCTGGGCACAAGGACAATATGTGTCTTGATTCTTCTTTTTCTTCTTTTCTCTATTTTTTGATGCTTTTTCTGTTTCTCGTGGATGTTTGAAACAGCTTTGTGATTACTTGATCATTGCAAACGCACGCTGCGATCACATCAACTCACGAGCAGTGGATGTCATGGAGAAATTTCAATACCAAAGGTAGCAGAGGTGAATTTTTTTTTACGTCCATGTGTACACAGAGACACACGCGCACACACACGAAACCCAGAAAAATGTGCTTCCTTTTCACTGGTCCTTACTGCAAACACAGACCCATCTTTCTCCTGCGTGTTTCCTCCGCCTTTTGCCCATTTGGGATTCGGAGAATCTGGAGAGACTCTTTGGGGACTGCTCAAGAGATGGTATCGGTGCCTTACGGAGGCCACAATTTCCTTTTTTTTGTTGTTGTTGTTTTTTTAACGAATGCCAATTGAAAAATTGCAGTGTGGCTGATCTTTCAGTGCCTGGTGAGAGGCAGCAGTTGGGTAGATGAGCTCAGAAGCGTAGGTTGGCCACGCCAACGCCATCGGTCCCCTCAGACCACCCTGTCCTAACCGTCTTCATCGCGCTTTTGGTGGCCTTAGCACACGTGGGAATTAAACCAATCACCATCCCAGGTTGTAGAATCGAAACGAGTTAGTGTGGGAGGGGTTCTCCTGTTATTTATTTTAATTGAGTTGTGCAGTGGAAGAGGATAATTGGACATTGGTGCCCATAACTTCATGGAGTTCATTTCAGTTGGGGTTTTATTTTTTTTGGTTTGTTTTCGGTCTTCAGACTGACAAAGGTCTTGGTCTTCAAAACAACAAAGGTCTTGGTCTTGGGCTTCAAACAGAGAAAGGCCTTGGTCGCTGAGATCTGTTTAATCTTCCTGTACATAGATGTCGTGGAAACCATAGCGCGTGCGGGTACGTGCAAACCAGTGACACACAAGCACAACCAACAAGTGTGACAGTGCTCTTTTTCTCAGCCATCGTGCGAGACAATTCACTGAAAGCTGCTATTTTCATTCACCTTGTAATTGTACTTTATTTTTTTTCTACATTATTCTTTTTTTTTTTCCTTTTTTTTTTTTTGGGGGGGGGGGGGTTTGTTTTTACATGTGGGATATTACACCATGTGTTAAATATGCAATAAATTGTTTACAGGATGCTCTTGTGAAGGGCAGTCCTTTGTAAAGCTGTACAGACTCCGCAGTTGAAGCACAATGTGCACACGTTAGTTTTATATACGGCGAGACGGGACTTTTTGCAGAGGGAAAGGTTCTACTATGTTTCTATACAAAGTAAATGGGTCAACGTTTGTGCTTAATGTAAAGCTGCTTTATAAGACTGTAAAATAAATCTTTTTTTTTTTTAATCTTAAAACACAAAGGTGGGGCGTTTTTATTTATTTATACCTTCTGCCCTGGATGAGCCCTGAGGAGTAATTGTCTTGGTGGTTCCGAGATGGGAAGTCCTCAGAAATTCTCTTTCCAGGGAATTTTAGAAGGTTTTTTTTGTTTGTTTTTATTCGAAGTAAGCTGGGAAATGTTCTTTCTTCAGCGGTTCAGATTTTGCTGGTTTGGGATCAGGGCCACAGAGGAATATTCTCCGTCTGCTCAAGTGAAGTTCACGCAGTGCGTTGCCAGGTGAGTTATTCCTGCTGGATGCTGCTCATTTTGAGTTCTTAGGGGTTTTGTTAAATACTAATTTTAACTTAACTGGTCACTAAAAAAATACCCTAACAAAAAGAAGGGGTGGTCTGTCCCCTGCAGGCCAAAGTTGCTTGTAACACATCAGTCTCTTAACTCCCTTTTTTGGCTAAAAATGTGCAAATCCTATCAAAATTCCCTCCCAAGTAAATTGGGATTGAGCCCACCTCTGCCTCGGCTGCTCCCTGCCCGGAGCGACGCTAAATCATCACTAACTTTTCCCGGTGGATGGAAGGTCGGTGCCTCCTCGGCCGCAGGCGATGCCACCTTGGACTCCGTCGTGAATAATTTTATGACCGAAATGCGTCGAGGAAATTTTCCGCCGAAGGGACGGGCTCCTCCCAACCGCTCGGGGGGAAAAAAACACTGAAATTTTTATTTTTATTTTTTTTTTTCATTCCTGAGCAGTTTGTTAAAAACGTACGAAATCGGGAAATAGAAGGGGATCTAAATACGTTGTCTGGGTGATGGATTTGAGTGTTTGCTGCTCGGTTTGTGGTGGAAGGAGATACATTTACCATCTGCCTGGAGTGACTGATAGCTCCCGTGTAGGCGCTGCGCCTCCCGAATGTTAAAGAGCCGCTTCTAGACTCTACTCATCTCTTCCAGGAGCTGTTCAAATGCCAAACGCTCTTAAACAAGCTGGGGTTCTGCAGTGGTGGAGTTGGGAGCCCCCCTGGCACTGCCCGACGTGCAGCTCGAGGACACCACCACCTTGTGCCGTGGTAATCACCGCTAACGAGCAGAGGGTGGGAGGGGGGAGTCTGTCCGTCCGCACCCGCCAGGGCAGACGGGTCCCCCGCATCTCCAGGTAGAGGAGGAACCTTTCCGGGTGTCATCAAGCCTTCGCACCAGGGAGTTGGTGGCCCCTCGTGCTGGCAGCGCTTCATTTCTCACCGTGCTTGGGTGGCCATGGGCAACCTGGTGCGGGGGGCTCACTGTTGCCATCCCGAAGGAGATCTGATGGCTAATTACGGCGAGGTCGGGCTTGTGCTGCTGAGCGTGGAGAAGAACAAGGGTGTTGTCCCAGCCTCAAGCACTCAAGGTTCTGCTCTTGCCCTCAGCCTCTGCAGATGTTGGTACCATGGTGAAGGTGAGGCGTCTCTCTGTTGGTTTTTGGGGTGTTTTTGCTTTTCTAGATGAGTCTAGATTAATAGGATTTGCTGGTGGGAAAATGCTCCATGTTCAGCCTCCCTTCTGCCCCGTTCCGCTGTTGGCTCCATCC
The DNA here is from genome assembly GCA_003697955.1 of Calidris pygmaea. Classification (NCBI taxonomy): domain Eukaryota; kingdom Metazoa; phylum Chordata; class Aves; order Charadriiformes; family Scolopacidae; genus Calidris; species Calidris pygmaea. The sequence continues at coordinate 1,044,644 of QJSC01011515.1, read as the reverse complement.
CTCGCCCCCCGTCCCTCCTGCCCCCCCCCCCACCAGCAGAAACGCTGCTTTAAAGAGTTTTTTTCCCGCTCGGAAGCCTGGTCTCTGCCTTCCCGAGCCTGAGCCACCCCATCGCCTTAAGACACTGCCTTCTAAAGGGATCCATCATGCTTTAGTGGCTTTAGTGGCTCTCTGTCACCCCGGGAGGAGAATCGGAGGGATGGAGCGGCTTCTCCGCGCAGCAGGACTCTGGCCGAGGGGGGGGCACCTTCTCTACCTGCCCTGGGAGACGTAAAGGTGGTGTTTCCCAGCCCCAGGTGCCTCTTTGCGACCAAAATCTCATCCAAAGCCTTTCTGGGTGTGAAAAGAAGAGCCTTTTGAGGATGCTCGGGGAGAGGTTTGTTGCGCAGGCGCCAGCTCCGAGGATGCTGGCGGGGGGGGGGGGCTGTGTCTGCTCAGGGGGGGGCTGGGGGGACCCCCCCACTCTGCTCCCACCCCCATAGCACCGAGGGGCACCTTGGGCTGCTCCTCTGCAGGAAGCATCTACAAAGGCTTCTTTCTGCAAAGCCATTAGCAGGAGGGGGGGAGGAAAAAAAATAAATAATAAAACCCAAATGGCACGGCTTGGGTGGGGAATAGCGACCCATTAACTTGATCATAAAGAAGCCCTTTTATTGAAATCCCACTCTTTATCCCAAGCGCTCGCGGGGCTTGGCTGGATCTTATTAAACGCTCCCATATTCCACTGTAGCTGGCTTTTTTTGTTGTTGTTGTTGTTCTCCCTGGGCCTCGTTTGAAGGCTCAAATGTCAGCAGAGGCGGCTGGTGGTAAATGCCACCTCCCCCTGCCCGGGGAGCCTGGGGCCGGGGCGATGAACCCAGGGCCGAGCTGCTTAGAGAGAATTAAAGATGAATACCGGGGATCGCTGTTTTTAACGCGCCGTGCCCGCAGCGGGGGCCCTATTCATCCACGGGCAGGGAAGCGAGGATGAGGAAGGTGCCAGGGAGGGGGAGGAAGGGCCAGGGGTGGTTTTCCCCGTGGAATGCCAGCGCTGCAGCGAGGGTTTGGCTCCTCTCCCGCGACGGGGCTCCTCCGGGGCTCCCGCTGCCCGCCCCGACGGGTTTTCCCGCAGCCGCTCCCGCTCCTCCCTCTCCCCGCAGCGTGTGTCGTGTGTCCCGCCCCCCCCACCTCCAAGATTCCCCAGTAATGTCAGCGCTGCCACATCCCTCCCNAGGTTGCTCCAAGCCCCCTCCAACCTGCCCTTGAACCCCTCCAGGGATGGGGCAGCCACAGCTTCTCTGGGCAACCTGGGCCAGGCTCTCACCACCCTCACACCAAACAAGTTCTTCCCCACATCTCAGCTCCATCTCCCCTCTTTCAGTGTCAAACCCTTCCCCCTCCTCCTAGGGCTCCCCTCCCTGATCCAGAGTCTCTCCCCATCTCTCCTGGAGCCCCTTGAGGGACTGGAAGGGGCTCTGAGGTCTCCCCGGAGCCTTCTCCAGGCTGAACCCTCCTATCTCTCTCAGCCTGTCCTCCCAGCAGAGGGGCTCCATCCATGGGTCATCTCCGTGGCCTCCTCTGGCCCCACTCCAACAGCTCCATGTCCTTCTGATGTTGGGGACTCCAGAGCTGGACACCGTACCCCAGCTGGGGGCTCACTGGAGCAGTGGGGTAGAATGGGAGACCAGGCTGGCAGGAAAGTTGGACTCAGCCTAAAAATTGAGTTTAGCCTGAAATCTGGGCTCAGGCTGCAGCTCCCAGGGCTGTGGGGGTGCCTGGTGGCTGGGCAGCCCCCCCTGTGGCTCTTCCTGGGGCTTTATGGGCAGTTCCAGGGGTGATGTTGGACCCTCCAGCTCCCACTGAGTCTTTCTGTTTTTTGAGGGAAGCTGTTTATCTGCAGTTCAGCAAACAGCGGCCGTTCTTCTGGGGCAGGGCCAGCTGGGAAAGTCACCTTTCTGCTCCCACTGCCCGGTTAGAAGGAAAACAAAAAGCAGGGAGTGATTAAAACCGGGATGGGCTGTGCTGGGGGGTGCAGGGGGTGCAGCCTGGACCCCTGGCCACGGGTGGGATGAGCTGTGACTGTGGATGGGCCACCAGCATCCCCTGCTCCTTGAGGGGTGGCTGTCCCCAGGCTGTGGTCACATCTGCAGGGGGCTGTCTCTGCGCACAGCTTGGGGGACAGAGGAACTTGTGGGGGTGCCCCACGCTCCCCAGGCAGTGGGGTGCCCCCAGAGCCACTGCTGTCCCTCTCCCCGAGCCGTGGGGTGTCTCTGCTGGCACTGCTCAGCCCTTGGGTCCCAGCAGTCGCCCACTGGGCCAAAACTGGGCCCCCCCAAAACCTGCACGGGGTTGTGAGGGTCTCCCAGGGGCACCGGGAGGCAGCTGAGCCGCGCAGCCGGGAGCTTCCCCGCTGCAGGTTCCTTTTCCCAGGGCTTTGGCCCCAAGAACGGGAGCCGGCAGAAGCTGTTGGCTGGTTTGTGCTGGCTGCTGCTCCCCAGACCCCCGGGACACCCCGCTCGCACGGTTGGATTTCAGCTGGGTTCCTATTTTGCTGCAAAAAAAAAAACCTCCAGCCGTCCAGCGCTGGGAAGTTTCCACTGGTTTGGAACTCGTTGCACCAGTTGCACGGGAGGCAGCGTGGGGCTGGCACAGCCTTTGCCCAGAGCTGACAAATGCTGGGTTTGGGAAACACGAGGTTTCCCAGGGCAGGGTGCTGGGAAGAAAGTCCTGCCTCGGGCTGGAGGTCGTGCCCGAAGCGGGGTCAAAGTACCCGGGTATAAAATCTCTCCTCCGCCGCTGCCGGGTGCCCGAGCCGCCGGTGCGAACAAATGCAGATGGATTGTTTGATGGGCTCGTGTCAATGATCGTGTAGAAACAATCAGGAGTCATTTTCAAAGGTTTTCATGGTTTTATTGCAGCGCAGCAGCAGACTTCATCCTTTCNGTCGTGCCCGAAGCGGGGTCAAAGTACCCGGGTATAAAATCTCTCCTCCGCCGCTGCCGGGTGCCCGAGCCGCCGGTGCGAACAAATGCAGATGGATTGTTTGATGGGCTCGTGTCAATGATCGTGTAGAAACAATCAGGAGTCATTTTCAAAGGTTTTCATGGTTTTATTGCAGCGCAGCAGCAGACTTCATCCTTTCCGGCTCATTTCACCGGCCGCAGCTCATAAACCCGGGCAGGGAAGGGGGGTAAGGAGAGTAAATCCGCATCTCGGCCTCTGCGGGCAATGGTTTGGAAGGAAAAAAGAGCCCAGGAGATGGTTTAAAACACCCGCTCAGTGCTAACAGCGTGGGGTGGGCAGAGGGGCAGCGTTTTCCTCCTGCTGCCTGCTCTCCTGGCCCATAGCCCCACGGGGACGGGGGCCGTGGGGGGGTGAAGTCAGTGACAACCTCCCCCGGGAGCCGAGATGTCCCCAGCCCCACAGCTGGATGCAGATGTGCCTCTGCCCAGCCCGCCCCGTGCAAAGCACATCGGAATTTTGTGCCCGTTTGCTGGCAAGGAGGGAAAACGCCGCGGGATTTTTTCCCTTTTTGGGGGGGAAAAGGAGCAGTGGGTGAGTGGGCTGTGCAGGGGCACAGCTCCTCCTCCAGCGCCGCGATGGAGTTGTCTTCCTTGTACTGCCCGGGGAGGGATTTACTGCCTTCACCCCAATAAAAGGGCTGTTTGTAAGCCTAGCCCCGCGTGGGCTCACACCGGAGCCTGAGCATCGGCATCCACCGGCACGTGTCCAGCCCCACATCCCTGCCTCTTCATCCCTGCCAGGGGGGAGAATTCCTCCCCCCAAAGCTCCTGTTTGCTGCTGGGGATGAGTTTCGTGGTAGCAGAGGTTGTGGCCACGGGGTTTGGGTTTTGCTGGCCCTCTATGGGGGGGTTGCTTCTGTTACCGGACCTGTGGGTGCAGATCTCCCTGCCTGCCCCATAGCTGCCTCCTGTCTGTGGGTCAGCCAGCAGGGCTCCGAGATTGGGAAACAGGCACCATCTCAGCCCCGGGGCATCCCTCCTGGGGGGAACAGCTCCCAAAAAGAGATCCCAGAGTCCCAGGAAAGCCGTGATCCGAGGGGAAGCCACGCTGGAGGGCCGGCAGGGGAGAGTTAATGTGCTCACATCCAGAAACTGATGCCAAAAGGCTTTCCCTTTGCGATTAAAAGGCAGAATAGTGCTTTTACATTGACAAGCCCTGATTTGAAATGAGCCCGACGGCTTCTCCCCGCCACCTGTGCATTACGCCTGGCTCCAGTTCTTCCAACTCCTTAATGCCAGAGGAGCGAAAGCCCGGGCATCCCTCTCCGGCGACTCGCCCGCCTCCATCCACCGCTCTGTTCAAATATTGTGAAACACGTTACCAACGGCTGCAGTAAAAATAGAGGCTTTATCGGGGAGGAGAAGGGGAAACGCCGGGTTTCGCAGCGGGCGCAAGCGTGGGAAGAGCTGGCGGGTCCTGCTCCGCGGGGGCCGAGGGGGACCCCCATTGCCAGGTCCCCCCATCCGACGGGGAACGATGTAAGAACAGTTTGGGAGCGCCTCCCTCCCCATCTACGGCCGGGTTTTAACTCCCCAGTCTCTTTGGAGACAGTTGAGCGAGTTTGGGGTGTTTTTCCGGTGCTGGGGCAGAGGGGCCCGGGAGCTGAAGATGTACGGGGGGGTGGGGTGTGTGTGTCTGAGAGTTAATATTTTTTCCTGCCCTTCTCCCGCTTCCTCGCGGCCGGGGCCGAAGCTGATGAGAGCTCGGTTCTGAGAGCGTTTGGCCGCAGTTATTTCCGGTTTTATTTTGTTTGCCTTTTTCCTGTTCCACTAAAAGACGAGCCAGAATTAATTTGCTCCTAATCTGGGAAAGCAGCCGGCGGGGGCTGACCTCTGCCGCCTTCTTCTCCCCNCAAGGAGGGCTTGTGGCAGAGCCCTCCCCGCCGGGTTTTTTTTGGTTTTTTTTTTTTTTGGCAAACCTGCCCCGGCCCGTTCCCTTGGCTCCCAGCGCGGCCGGGGCCATGTGGGCTGTGTTTGTACACAGATGAGTAATCCGGGCGCCCGGAGCCAGCGCCGGCGATAACGCAGCATCCGACCCAGCCCCGCTCCCGGGAGCAGCCCCGTAAGTACCGGCCGCTCGGCTTTTTCTCCCCCCCCCACCCCCCCCCACCCCTGCCCCTCCAGCTCCTTGCTTTGGGGATGCCGAGGGTCTGCACGGCGTGAGCTCGCCCGTGGGGCGGCGGCCGGGAGGTTTTTGGTTTTTTTTTGGACGTGTCCTGCAAAGACGAAGGTGGGAAAGAGCCGCGTGTGACGGGGACGGTGCAGTGGGGCCGGCAGGACATTCCTGTTCCCTGCCCTGTTCCCTGCCCTGTTCCCTGCCCTTTTCCTTGCCCTTTTCCCTGCCCTCCCACAGCTCCAGCGGCTTGTGGCCACGCTGATGGTTTGCGGGATTTAGGGAAGTTCCCCTCGGCAGCGTTTTAGGAGCGGGATGGGGTGCGGGGACACGGCTGTCGTCGTCCCCCCCCCTCCCGAGGAGGAGGAGGAGGAGGGATGAAGGCTCTGGGTCTGGCAAAGGGCTCCAGCACGTGCCTTGAGACGCACTGGTTTTTGGAAAGCCTTGAGTTTCTGCGTATGCTCGGGGCTGCCTGCGCCTCCGGGCTCCCCAGCACGTCCCAGCAGCAATAACAGCCTCCCACAAAGCCTCCGCTGTTCGGCTGGAAAAAGGTCTTGGCGTGTCCTGTGCTGCTGACTCCGGCACCCAGCGCTCCCAGCAGCCCGGCCCCCCTCCCCGTCTGCCGGCTCAGCCCGGCTCTCTCCTGGCCCTGCCGTAAGAAAAGTCATAAAAGTTAATAATTGGACAGCTAAAACACTTTTCCCCTCCGTCAAAAGCCAGGGGCTGCCGGGGGGGGATTGTTCCCTGGGAGAGCGGCTGCGGCCCCGCTGGCTGGGGACACGCGGCCGAGGGAGGGTGACAGGGGACATGTCAGGGCTCCTCTCGCCGGGGACAAACCCCAGCCTTGGAGGGAGAAAGCTGGTACCAGGCAGGAACCTTCCCCGGGGGGAACCCAGCACAAAGCAAAGGCTCCCAGCCTGGACCTGTGCCCGGCATCCCCACGGGGGCTTCTGCGTGGCCATGGGGGGAGGAGGAGGAGGAGGAGGAAGAGAAGGAGGAGGAAGAGGTGTGTTTGCAGCCAGCTGGGTGAGCCTGCGGAGTTTCGTCGCCCGCTGTTTGCAAAGGAGCCGTTCTAGCAGAGGGTCCCCGTGTGCCCCCCCCCCCCCCATCCCCGGTCCCACGCCGAGCGCCGCTCCCCGGGTGGAAAAAAATCAGCCGAAGGAGCAGGAAAACACGGGACCGCAGGGTGTGCCCGGGCTGCTGCTGCTCCCCGCAGCTCCGGTGACTCATTTGCCTCTTAAAAACACAAGTTCTTCGTGAAGCCCGGGCCCGGTGCTTCCCACCTCCCTCCCCGGAGGCAGCCCGGGTTCGGGGGACGCGTGGGGACCGGGGTTTGCCTGGGCTGGACCCGCGCTCACCCGGGTCAGGGCTACTGGCCAAGGGTTCTTTGCCAATCCGGGCCCCCGCACCCCACGGCGGGGCTTTGTGAAGAGCTGCTGCGGCTTCAGCCAGATAAGAGACAGTATTTTTGTTCTTTCCCACCATCTCCCTCATTTGTGTTTCTATCAGAGGTGCGGCCGGGGGGAGGCAAAGGCAGAGCTCTGTGCCCNTGAATTAAAACTCTCCATTTGTTACTGGTGCATGAGTTATATAGTATCAGATGTCGCTCACTTTCTCTTGCTCCAGCCTAATAGCATATATAAATGGGAAATATTAGGTACCTACTGAAAACGTTATGTGATGCAACTCAACAGCAATTTCATGATGGGAGTCTCTTTACAATGAATAAAATGATTTCTGTATTTATATGTATTGCTCTCCTGCCTCGTTAATTTTTTCCCTTCTGTTCAGCACCTCCAGCCAGCTCCCTCTCCCCGGGCACTCCCCACACACGCTGTTTGCCCCCTGTGGGTTTGCACCGGAGCCGCTCAGCCGCCCCAAGAGGTAGAGTACGGGCAGGGAGGAAGAGCAGGGGAAGACAAAGGCTGATGCCAGGGCTGGGAAAGGGCAGAGAAGGGGTTTACTGGGGAGTGGCGAGTCTCTGAGCAGCACCTGCTGACGGCTGGAGCTCGGTGTGTCCCCGTGTGAGGCTGCGGGACGGTGGGGACAACCTGAATGCCCTGGCAGGAGCAGCAAAGGGGAGCCCATCCCACAAGCCGAGCCTCGGGCTCCCTTCTTGCCCAAGTGGTCCCTTGCGGGAGGGTGCAGGAGATGCTAATTCCTTTTTTCTCACCTTTATTTCGCAGAGCAGAGGTGGAGACGGAGGGGGAGAGGCTGCCAAAGCCACCAGCGGGTGAGAGATGGAGACACAGGGGGTGGGAGGGCTGCACCGCGCTGCTGGGTAGAGGGGAACCAGCCCCGGCACCCTGAGTCCTCCCCGCTCACCAGAGGGGACCTGCCTGCACCCCACGGACCCCCAGCCCCTGCCCAGGGCTTTCTGTGTGACCTTGAGGTGCTCCGGGGACATGGGTGCTCTTCCCGCGTCACCCCTGGCTCCGTTGGGGTGACAACAGGGAGTTTCAGTCCCTCTGGGTGGTGGGCACAGGGATGTGCTCTCCTTCTCCCCCTGCCCCTTTCGGGTACGAGTGGTGGGGAGGGACCCCAACATCTCCTGCGGGGATGGATGAGGTCTCCCCTCCCCGTGCCATGGGAGCCCCCCCAGGAAGCATTTGCCACACGTGGGTTTGGGACCCCCCATGGGGACACTGTGCCACATCCCCACGAGTGCTTGTCTCCCCCCCAGGCCACCCCTCCTGAGCCCTGGGAGCGTCCCTTCGGCCACCACGGGGCAGCCCCGTCCCCGTCCCATCGCTTGCCCGGCGGGGATGTGGCCGGACGGGGTGTGAGGCGCCACGGGGCTGGTCCCCAGGGAAGCCAAGCCCAAAACATCCCTTGGAGCCGGAGCCCCGACCTGCACGATGCTGAGCCTGAAGTTACCCCGGCTGCTCAGCGTCCACCAGGTGCCCAAGGTCAGAGAAGAGCTTTTCTTCCCTAAATCCCAAGGCTCGGTGGGGTTTTGGGAGGCGAGAAGTGGGAGCAGCATGCTGGGGTGGCCATGACCCCCCCGGGACAGGGCTCAGCCCCTTCCTGGGACCACCTCCCACTGTGGGGACACAGCTCTGTCCTAACTGCAGGGTCTTGGGTCCTGAATCATGGGCACCCTCCTTTTGGCAACCTTCCTTCCTTCTCCTCTGATTTGTCCTTCCTTCTCCTCTGATTTCTCCTTCCTTCTCTGATTTCTCCTTCCTTCTCCTCCGGCTGCCCCTGGTGCCAGTCCTTGCCTTGCAGGGGTACCAGGAGCAGGGGATCCTCTTTGGGTACCGCCCCCCCCGAAGCTCGGCAGCAGATTGTCTCCTCAGCGTCTTCCAAATGACCAACGAGACGTTGAATATCTGGACGCATTTTGTGCCTGCCTGGTAGGTACCATGTCGTGGGTCTTCAGCATCTCCGGTGGGTCCCCATGGCGGGAGCAAGGCTTGGGGAGCAGGGACAGGGGACACCCAGGGGTGCTATGCCGACCTTCCTCCACCCCACAGGTACTTCGTGTGGACCCTGGTGGGGCGGCTGCGGGGGCCAGGGGGCCCGGAGGACCCCCATGCCTGGCCCCTCCTCGCCTACCTGCTGACCTGCTGCATCTACCCCCTGGCCTCCAGCTGCGCCCACACCTTCAGCACCATGTCCACCCGCGCCCGCCACATCTGCTACTTCTTCGACTACGCAGCTCTCAGCATGTACAGCTTGGGTGAGGACATCTGCACAGGTCTCGGTCCCCAGCGCTTCCCCCCGAACCACGAGGAGGCATTAGGGACGGGGCTGAAGGATTTCTGCAAGCCCTGAGTCTTGGCCAGATAGTGGCTCATCCCCTTGGCCACCCCTGGGGTGACATAAGTGGTGGCCCCGAGGGCACCACGATGTTCTCCACAGCCCTGCACCAACCAAGCTGCGGGTGGGAGATGCCCACAGTGAAGGGTGCAGGTAGCATCATAGAATGGTTTGGGTTGGAAGGGACCTTAAAGCCCCCCCAGTGCCACCCCCTGCCCCGGGCAGGGACACCTCCCACCAGACCAGGTTGCTCCAAGCCCCCTCCAACCTGGTCTTGGGTGCTCAGATGGCTTGTGCCCAGGGGACAAGCAGAAATCTTGTGTGTAGTTTCTCCTCCTCCTCCTCCCCACAGCCTGGCACTTGGGAGGGACCGGGAAGCCACAAACAGTAATTTGGGGCTGGGTTTCGTACCGGGCAGCCCTGGGAGGGAGGCCTGGACTGTGTGACACTCTTTGGTATTTGTAGTCAATAGAATAAGAAAAAAAAAATCCCACATTAAAGACGAATGCTGTCAGTGAAGCGGGTGGCACCTTGTTGGGGTCCCAGGAGCCAGGGTCTTCTGGTGGCACAAAGCACCTCCAGCTCCTCATGGAGCAACACCTGCAGGAGCTGGTACCGGGGTGTCTGCCTGATGCTCCCCTTAGGTATTTGCCCCATCTCTGGAGGGGTTCAAGGCCAGGCTGGATGGGGCTTGGAGCAACCTGGGCTGGTGGGAGGTGTCCCTGCCCAGGGAAGGGGGTTGGAACTTGATGATCTTTAAGGTCCCTTCCAAGTCTAACCATTCTATGATTCCATGATTTCCCTCCTCCACTACCTTAACTCACGCCTCCCTTTCCTGAGAGTGCCCTGTGCCCACGTGAAGGTTCAGAGCTGCCCCCCTGGAGGATGATGAAGGTCCTGGCGGGACCTGGCACTAACTGGGCACCCTCTGCCTTCCCAGGGTCGGCGCTGGCGTACTCGGCGTACGTTTTCCCAGCGGATTGGGTCAACAGCACCTTCCACCACTGCTACGTCCCCATCGCCCTCTGTAACACCCTCGTCAGCACCGGTCTGTCCTGCTATTCCAGGTGAGCTGCTGCTCTGTCTGCCGTGATTGCTACAGCGTAATCATTAATTAGTATTATTAATACAGCTCTTTTAATCCCAGGCTGTATTATAACAACGTGAGCCTTGAGCTCAGGAAGAGGAAGGGCTTTTTGTTTGGGAACCGTGTTGCCTGTTGGCAGTAGCAGAGCTGGATGATCAAAAATGCAAAACAAATGACTTTTAGCTTTAATTTTCGGAAGTTGAGAAGGTAATTTCACAGGGTTCGTGCCCGGCAGGAGGACACACCTCCCACCCCCCAACCTCTGCTTTGGGCTGTTGTTTTTCTTAACGTGACCTGCAAAAAGTGGGGGCAGGTCCTATATCCCCCACTGCTGGAAAAGCTGTTTAGGTTTGGGCACAAGCGTGGCCCTGCCAAAGGCACGTGTCATCCCATGTGCTGCGTGTGCGCGGGTGTGTTTGTGTGTGTCTCTGTGTGTGTATCACACACTCACAGAGGAGGAACCTCAACGTTCCCGCAGCCGGTTGCGTCATTTTTAAAGCGTGAGCAGCGTTGCGTGCGTGGCGTTCTGTTCCTGGGTGGCGTTAGACCATTTGTTTGGAATAACTCAAGAATCCAACCTACCCAGCTGATTTCCAGCAATACAGAGAGGTTTTTATTTGATTCACGGCAGGCACCACCCCCCCCCCCCCGAAGGCTGTGTTTGCAGAGCGCTCGTGCCTGTCGCTGCCACGGCACGCGGTGGGCTGTGCAACGTGTACGGCTCCTCTGCTTCACAAGGGATGTGAATCATTTGGGCATTTTTTTTTTTTCCTTATATTTTGGGGGGTCTTTGCATTTTGGACCTATCCGTGGGGTTACTGAGCCGTACCGCAAAATCAAGGATCTCTCTTGGATTGCTCTGTGGACAGTGCCAGCTGGGGCTTGGTTTTTTTTCCTTATATTCCTCATTTCTTTCCCTTTTTCTTTTTTTTGTCTCTTTCCCCCCAGCTAGTTTCTGCCCTGTGCACCTCTGATGTCTCATTAGATGGGCTTAGAAAACAAAGCTTACTGCCCGTGTGCTAATCCTAGTACTTACCACCTGAAGATAACACTTAGGAAGCATCAGCAGCTTGAGATCAGTTCCAGATTAATTTGGGTGGTTTAAAAAAAAAATTCTTGATGTGCAAATTTAATTGCCAGCCTCTCTCTTGCCCACACCTGTAAGTACAGTTATGTGAGAACCATCCCACCAGCGCCACGTGGTAGAACAGCAGTTCCTGTTGTCTGGGCAATTGCCAGTAGAGAAGTGGCACATCCATTGACTGTCAGTTTAAAAATAATAAAAAATAAACAAAAGACCCCTGGGTGAGGAGGGAAACTGGACGCACCATGCCAGTGGGGGCCAGCAATGCTGGTTTGCCCCCATGGTGGTGAATGGAGCCCCCATCATTCACCACTAAGCCCCGAGCACACCAGGTCAGGTCTGGGGACCATGTTAGCCCTGGGGCTACCAGCATCCCCGTGCCCCTCTGTGTACATGTGAGCATCCCAGCCGCGTGTGTGACCCCCGGCCGTGCCCCCAGCCCCCCATCTCTCTCCTCTTGCAGGGTGGTGGGGCTGCAGAGAACAAGGGGGCATGGTTTTGTGCCCACCTCACACCCTCCCGGGTGTCCAAGCCACAGCTGGTGGGTTGGGGACAGGGAAGTGGTCAAGCTGGCCACCTCAGAGACCCCCGTGAGGCCACCAGCACCTGCTGGGTGCTGCTCACCCATGGCATGCCCTTTGGTGTCACCCTCAGCTGAGTCACACCAGCCAAAATGTCCCTCCGAGGTGGGGACGTTGGACGGGAGGGGACCCGAAACCGAATTGTGCAATGGGCGGTGATGGCAGGGAGCTGGGAGCACTGGGAGGGGACCTGCCCGGGCACTGCTGGTCCTGCCCGGCTCCCCGAGGCTCAGCAATGCCGTCGGGGTGGCTCCACCACCCGCACCCTGGGCAGGGCTGGCTCCAGGAGCCGGGGGGCGGTCGGTGGGACCCAGGTCACTCCCCATTTTGGAGCATTTCACGCTCAAACTGCCAGCCCTGGGCTACCTGAACCCGGCCGGGCTTCTGCACAGTGGCCAACGGCAGCCTCTTGATGTGCCCCCATGAAGGTGCGTGGGAGGATGGGTCACTGAGGAGGAGGATGCAGCCAGGGGGGGAAGGCAGGGACTTGCAGTGGGGTTATCTGAAGAAAGGTGTTTGCTAAGCTACTGCGCCAAATCCCCGGGAAAATTCTCCAGTCCTAGATGGCTGCTTCATGAGTCAACAGTAAGATTTTTGTTTGGTCGGGTTTTCGCATCCTTTGGCCCAGGAAGGTTGAATTGCCACGCAGGGAAATGTGCAGATGGGCTGTAATCATAGAATCATAGACTAGTTTGGGTTGGAAGGGATCTTAAAACCCCCCCAGTGCCACCCCCTGCCCTGGGCAGGGACACCTCCCACCAGCCCAGGTTGCTCCAAGCCCCCTCCAACCTGCCCTTGAACCCCTCCAGGGATGGGGCAGCCACAGCTTCTCTGGGCAACCTGGGCCAGGCTCTCACCACCCTCACACCAAACAAGTTCTTCCTGAGATCTCCCCTCTTTCAGTTTGAAAGACCTCGTAAAAAGAAATGCATGTGTTTATCCTGTATTTGCTGCTCGATACCTCTCTCTGTGTCCCCCTGCCCTGCTGCAGGATGAGCAGCTGCACAAAAGGTTTCTTTCACGCTGGAGGATTTGGCGTCTCCTGCAGAAATCCTCCACGAAAGCAGAAAAACCTGTACGGGCTTTTCCTGCACGAGGAGAAGGGAGGACGTGTAGACTCTGCTGCTCCATCTCACACCGTCCCCTGTGAATGGAACACTGCCCCTGGGGTTCCCGTGGGCCCAGACTCGATTTTGGCAACAGGTTGGGTGGGCACATTGCCGAAGGTGAGGGAAGGTGCGTGGCGAGGGTGAGAGCAGCCCTGGGTGAGCGGGGTGGGAGTCCAGCACCGGCACGGTAGGAAAATACAGCAGGAGTCATGCAGAAATGCAGGAGAAAGCAGAGCAAGAGGCACCCTCACCACCATCAGGATGTCTTCTGGGCAAGCCACAAGCTTGGTGGAAGGTCGAACAGAGGAGGAGCAAGATGAAAGCCCTTATGCAGTTGTGGCTCCTGAGCACCAGTTGAATTGTTGGGGTTTCAACCCATATTTTGGGCCGTGTTGATAGAGCCCTTCTGCTTTGCAGGCAGGTCTGTTGTAATTCCGCTCAAGTTCATCTCCCCATTTCCACGTTGGGCTAAAACCCTGTAAAAGCTGTTTTTTCCCAGCAGGGGTGGAGGTTTTCTGTTCCTGGGCTGGAGCTCCTGTGGTTGGGCAGGGTGATGGGCTCTTTGCTGGAGCCCTCCCATGGTGGGGAGCATCCTGACACCCCTCCTGCTTCTCTGAGGCTCCCCTGGGCTTTCTGTCTCCAGGTTTCATTGGAGTTGTGTTCCCCAGGTGGCAGGAGCGGGCTCAGGGCTCAGCACAGGGCTTGTGACCCAGCTCCAGGTTTTACAATGGGTTTTTTTGGGGACCTGGGCGGTCAATCGTTTTGTGATTTCAGCTGTGAAGTGTGTCTTACATTTCAGCAGCGTGATTTCCTGGGGAGCAAAATGCAGGCAATTATTCTCTGTCCAGCCAAACTCTTTCCTCCTCATACATGGCATGATTCTAACGACCAGGCTGCTTCTTCCATTATAACGGGGATGTCATTAAAGAGTAACTTGTTTAACTACTTTAGTTTGTGATTTCAGTAACTCTCTTGGTTCATCCTCTGAGAGGACGATCGCAAAGTCCTGGGGGGGTGTAGAAGAGAAGGCTGCTGCGAGTCTCACGCATTCCAGGCACAAGCTGCAGCACAGCTTAATTAACAAAGAGTAGCAATCACAGCCTGAACGCAGCGGTACCCACAGAGCCTTCCAAACCCAGGCAGATGTATTTTCCTTGATTGCGGTGCTCAGAAAGCTTGGATTCCGAACCAAGAGTGAAAAATTCAGTAAAAAAAAGCAACTGCAGGGAGGGACAGCAGCTGTTTAACGACCCGCTCTGTTCCTGGCTGCTGACGGGCAACGGTTAATGAGCAACGGCAGAAGAAGCAAAAGCCAGGATGGTGTAAAAAAAGGTTGTTTTCAGAGCTGCACCTGCGAGAGCCAGAGCGTAGGACAGGGGAGGGGGGACCCCTAAATCCTTCCTCCCCCAGCTCAGGGCTCAGCCGGGGAAGGTTGGGCCAGGTTTTGCTGAGGGTGGGCACAGCGTTAATGCCACCGGCAGCCAAACCCCCGCGGGTGGGGGGGATGCAGGTGGGGTCCACACGCTGCGGTTGAGGTGAAACATCTTCTCTCTTCTCCTGGAGGTTCCTGGAGGTGGAGCAGCCCCGGTTCAGCAAGGCGTCCCGCACCCTGGCCTTCGTCTACCCCTACCTCTTCGACAGCATCCCTCTCTTCTACAGGGTACGCCTCCCACCACGGCGCTCGCTGGCTGCAGGGCTGGAAATATCAGCTGCTTCACCTTAGCCTGAAAATATTTGGGAAAATATGCCAGACTTTTATTATTATTTTTTTTTTAAAGGAAAACAAACTCTGGCAGGAAAAGAGATTTGGTTATTTTTTCCTGCACCTATTGATAGGCGGGTTCCTCCCACTTCAAAGCGCCGGGCTCGAACTCTGCCCCGGGGGTGGAAAGTTACTGCCTTTGCAAGCTCCAAGTTTTCCAGTTCCTAAACCGGAGCCGGGTGGGAATTCTGCTGCGGGGAGGTCTAAGGACAGGAGGCGCGGGGCTGGGATTTGCAGGAAACGGGAGGCGACAGCCCTTGTGTTGAGCCCCGTTGTTGGGTGACGGGCAGCCGGGGGCGGTGGGGGCTCAGGGAACGGGGCTGTCTCCGGTAGAAATGTCTTTCCCCTCTTTCCCTCGCCCGGTTCCCCCCGGTGGATCCCTCTCTGGGGCTGTAGTTCTACCTGTGCGCGACGGAGAGCTGCACGGAGCCGGCCATCCTGGTCCACTACAAGCACACGGTCTTCGCCTTCCTCACCTGCTTCATCTTCGCCAGCCACCTGCCGGAGAGACTGGCACCAGGACACTTTGACTACATCGGTGAGTGCCAGAAGGGCGAGCCGGCGTTGTTTCCTCGTTGTTTTCAGGCACGTTAATCCAGGAGGGGACTCCCAGAGGTTGCAATCTATTCCCTGCTGGAAATTGGAAATGGGGTTTGACATCCGAGATGCAGCAGTGAAGTGGGAACGTGCTGGTTCCAAAATGTTTCTCAAAGGGTTTCATGACCGCAAACACTCATTTCTCACGTGAAAAACTCTCAGCTGTGCACAGGGGAGCGTCACGGTGCCACGTGAAGGGTCCTGCGCTGGGGTCACAGCAACCCCACGGACGCTCCAGGCTTGGGCAAGAGCGGCTGGAGCTGCCCAGTGCAGAAGGACCTGGGGCTGGTGGTCACAGCTGGGTGAATATGAGCCAGCAGTGTGCCCAGGTGGCCAAGGAGGCCACCAGCATCCTGGCCTGTGTCAGGAACAGCGTGGCCAGCAGGACTGGGGCAGTGACTGTTCCCCTGTACTGGGCACTGGTGAGACCCCACCTCGAGGGCTGGGTCCAGTTTTGGGCCCCTCACAAGAAGAAAGACACTGAGAAGCTGGAGCGGGTCCAGAGGAGGACAACGGAGCTGGTGAGGGGTCTGGAGCACAAGTCTTGTGAGGAGAGGCTGAGGGAGCTGGGGGTGTTCAACCTGGAGAAGAGGAGGCTGAGGGGAGACCTTCTGGCTCTCTCCAACTCCCTGAAAGGAGGGTGTAGCCAGGGGGGGTCGGTCTCTTCTCCCAAGGAACAGGCCATGGGACAAGAGGGAACGGCCTCAAGTTGCACCAGGGGAGGTTTGGGATGGAGATTGGGAACAATTTCTTCCTGGGAAGGGTTGTGAAGCCTTGGCAGAGGCTGCCCAGGGCAGTGGTGGAGTCCCCATCCCTGGAGGGATTTCAAAGCCGGGCAGACGTGGTGCTGAGGGACATGGGTCAGGGGTGGGTTTGGCAGCGTGGGGTTGGTGGTTGGACTCAATGATCTGAAAGGTCCCTTCCAACCTGGGCGATTCCATGGCTCTATGTCAGGGCACGAGGAGACTGGGTGGCCATCGTGGCCACGGTGGGGTGTTCCCCATCCCCCCCACCACACCATGCACAAGCACAGGGCTTCTCAGCCCCTCCTGTGCCACCGCTGCAGCCACCAGCGGCACCTCCCTCGCTGCCAGCACGTTTTGGAGAGGAAGGTCTCTGTGCTCTGGGGGCGCAATCATAAAAGCCACAGAAATTAGGAGAATAACTATTTTAAAATGTGATGGCCGGCAGCAATGGATGGGTGGCAGAAGGTCTGCTGAGCCCTCACGGCGGTGTTTGAGTGAAATCTGAGGAATTTCTTGGTGTTATGGTTTGAGAAACCCACAACAATTTATTATCGTTTGGACAATTCTATCACCCGATGACCTGGGAAGGGGAATCGGGGGAAAACCAAGGAAACCTGAGGGCTGATGTAACAATAGATTTAGTAGAATAACACTAAATAATCAACATTAATAGCACTAAAGAACCATTATGGATCCCCATACCAATATCAAATACACAAGGATCATACCCAGGCCATTCCCCCAGCGGGAAGCTGGTCCCTCCCAGCAGGGACAGCCCATGTGGGACCCTGCGAGCGCTGCAGCTTCAGGAGGGAGGGAAGGGCTCAGGGCTCCGGCATCAGGGCAAGGAGTTCTCAGGGGGGCAGCCATCAAGGGAGAGAGAGAGAGAGAGAGAACTCCTCAGTGAACTTTCTAATTTATACTGAATGTGCCATTCATGGTATGAAATACCCCTGTTGGCAGCCTGGGTCAAGTGCTCGGGTCTTGCCCCTCCTCGCCCCTGCACCTGGGGAGGGCAAAACCACTGAGACCTTGAAACCCACACCCCAGAGCTGGCTGTAAAGAAAATATTTTCACCATTTCAGACCTCGGAGTCTTCTAAAAGTGCTGTTTTCCCAAGCGCTAGAAGAGAAATTAGTCGCTCAAAGCAGGACACTTTCTTTTGGCTCTGTTGCAGGGCACAGCCACCAAGTTTTCCATGTCTGCGGGATCCTCGGCACGCACTTCCAGATGGAAGCCATCATGATGGACATGGCCCAGGGCCACCACCGGCTCCCGCCCTCCTCCCTGCAGACCCTGGGCTCCATGGGCATCTGCGTGGCCGTGAGCCTGGCTGTCATCGGGCTCTGCTCCGCCTCCCTGCGCTTCATGCCAGAGCCTCTGCAGAGAGAAAAACCACACGGGCATTAGGCTTCGCGTCTCCGTGGTATTTCTGCTGCTCCCCGGGAGAGACCCTGAACACCACCTCTACGGTAGGGCACGAGGAGGAGTTTATTTGCCTTCGCTCTCCGAGAAAATGTTTATTTAAAATTTCCTCGAGAGCTAAAAAAACACATTGCACTGGTTTTTGTACATATAGCTTTAAAGCTGGGAGCAATTATGCAAATGCTTTTAATCAAGTTGCTATTTCACCACAAGAAATTATTTAAAATAATCTTAACTTTTTTTTTTTTTTTTCCCTGTGAAAGGGAGATAAGTGCTAATACTTTTCCAAAGCAATAGGCATTCATCAGGTCTGCCTTAGGGAGGAATCGGGGGGCAAGTGAACGTAGGTAAGGCTGGTCATCTGGTGACACGGATGTCCTTGTCCTCAGTGTAGACCGACAGCCAAGACTCCTTGGCAAAGGCACGAGCAAGGGCTCACCCAGGAGCTCCCTAACTGAGGTTTGCACCTTAAAAGTGGCATTCTTTTGGAGATTAAAACCTCAGATATCCCTGTTACACAGCCTTACGTGAAACCCAAGTGCCTGAGAGATGTGGGATTCAGAGAGACTAGAGTATGCCTACATTTTAAATTCAGCTATTTTTAATCACGACCTGGAAAGAGTTATTCTAGAAGAATTCTCCAGGGGGCATTCCTCCAGAATAGCTTTATTTTGGGTCCAATTCCGGTGCATAGGTAAGTCCTGGGAAATTAATTCTGACAGGAGAGGTGAGCTTGAGGTGAGAGATGACGAGGAGATTCCTTACAAGCGCTGTTTTGTACCGAGTATTTAACACTCGAAGTTGCCTGGGGGCAGCTCTGCTGTCCAGAAAAAAGGTGTTTGACACCTTGTGGAGGGCACTGAGAAATTCACCACTGCCACGTCGAGGAGTCACTTCCTGGGGGCTACTGGAGGTGAGATACGGGGCTAGATGGAAGGTGTGAGGGTGGTAGAGCCATCACCTCCAAACTGCCCTTGTTTCTGGTCCCTCTTGCAGAGAAGAACGTTTTTCTTTACATGAGTGAAGAGGATGAGGGTGTCTGGGGGGAATAAAATATCAGCTGAGCAAGAAGCGGGAGTGTGTGCAGAGCAGAGAGACGAGCGTTGTCAGATGAACGGCAGGAGTTAGAACAGCCGAGAGGGTAATGCACCGGGAGGGGTCAAACCCTCTAATTTTAAAGCCTTTCCAGAGTTAGAGCTCTGCTCACCCAGCAATAGCCACGTGCTCCGGCTCTTCCTCCTTGTCCTTTGCTGCTGCACCTGGATTTCATGGGCAGAAGCAGAGAGTCCTGGTCTGGGCAAGGGGGACGTAGCCCACGGGGACAGCTCAGCTGGTGGCTCCAGCCATGGGGCTTGTCACATCAGATTTACCTAAAGCCACACAGGAACACACGATGCAAAGATTACTGCGAGGGAATATTATCAAGCTTGATAATCATACGGGTGTCTCATTTGTTTTGTGTATAATTACCTCTATCAAGGTATAATTGATGCACTTTTGAGTGACAATACAACGGCTCATTAAATATCTTATGGGACAAATAAGTCTTTTTGAAAAATAGCTTTCTTTTGAAAGCTGACCAAGATTTATATTAATATTTATAAGCACTGGAACATAATTGTTTATTCAACAGTTTTATTTCATTAAAAGAGAGAACTAATATAAGTATCGCACTGATATATGCTAACGTGATGTGTATAGTTTCATGAAAACACTGTCTGGGAAAATTAATCACTTCAGAGATAATTGCTGATAATTGCAAAGCTTATTTACCTTGTGTACTCGTGTGACCGGAAAGGAATCTGGCTGTGCCTGCGAGACGTGATTTAAAAGTCTGTAAAACCTACATGAATCATTATACATTTTTTTCTTGGTGGTTTAACTTTTGAATTTAGAAACTCCTTCCGTCCTCTTCAGGTGAAATCATTTGTAGGAACACTACATAAAAAATGTAACACCGTATTACACGCTACCATAATCCCTCCAGATCCTGCAGTGCTTTGCACGGACCCTTGCTTGGGCACGTTTTTTACACACTGAACAAGCAAACGTTTGAGATAGAAGTGGCACAGGTCGGCCAGATTCCTCCTTCAGCTGGAGACAGGCCTTCAAAAATCTATTCAATGTACTAAATTCTATTCACAGAAAGAAATAAAAACTGTGTCAAATCGTTATGAGTAAATAATACAGGATATTTATTTATTGGAACATGGTGTTTTGTCGTGTATCTGCGCCCAATTTACAGCAAACCCCAAACAGAACTATTAACTTTACGACGAAATCCCAGGGAATATCACTCATCTGCTTGTGGAGGCTTCCCTGGGCTGATGAACCATGTGGATACAGCAGATTTTTAGGTCTATTGAGTTCCATTGGGTTGAAGTAAGAGGTGAATCTGAATATTCCCAAGTAACGCTTAATCCAAAAGACGTGCGTCTTCTTCCAGAAGAGTGTAACATACAAGGTGGGTTTAAATGAGCAGGAAGGAGGGTATGAACGCGATTGTGGCTGGAGTTAGGACTGTCTGCTGGGATCAACGAGAAGCAAGACGCTGCCGCAGCAGTCAGCGGAGATTTTTGCTGTGAGAAGTGCAGCTCCAGACACTGTTATCCATTAGCTCCCAGAGCTCTGGGAATCCAGCCTGCTTTTTAGGGTGGCAGCCCCCTCTTACCAGCGTTGGGGTGCAGGGCAAGCAGGGTCGTAGCTCATGAGGCGCTCAGTGACAGTGGGACTGCACACAGGGCTCTGGTTCTGCTCCTTTGCTGTTTGTGTCCTTGATGTCTGTTATGAGAACATTAAGAAATACATCTGTTTTGATGTATTTTAAAACACTGTTTAAGAAGTGAAGGTTGGCCCAGGACAGTGGCTTGTTGCAATAGTGGTCCCAGTAAAAAAGACAAGACAGCTTGTTGGGACTTCCTTGCACTTTCTTTTTCTACTTTTTTCTTCTTAAGGGGATAACTAACAGTGTAGCTAAATTTTACTAAAAGAATTAACTGGAATCAGTGGTTTAACCGAGATTGAGTTCAACCCACGGGAGGCCATCAGAGCTGCTACACAGGATTTAAACCCAAGTTACTTCATCCTTTACCCCAGTTTCCCCATTTGAATTAGAAGTGTGTTTCCTCGTCAGGAAACAGGTCTTTAATGATCTTGTTTGGCTGGGCTTTTTATGTGTGTTGTAACTCCACCTTTTAGGCTTTGTTTTCCACCAGTAAGCATTTCCTGCAGGCTAGAAATTAAGTCATTTACCTCCAGGCAGGTAGCGGCTCAGCCACAGGGAGGCCCTGGCACGGTGAACTTGCTGGATTACACCTCTCCTCCTGAGCCCCGATCTTTATTTACTGCTAAACAGGCAAATACAAGACAAATCGCAGGCCAGGGAGCGGCTCTCTTGGCCCAGCCTGAAGCCCGGGCCCTCAACTCCAGCAACATCTTGCCTCCATCCCTGCTCCAGCGTATGGCGGGTTGGCGGCTGGAGAAGCGACCCCGGGGTGGGAAGGCGGAGTGCGGAGGG
Source organism: Calidris pygmaea (assembly GCA_003697955.1). NCBI lineage: Eukaryota > Metazoa > Chordata > Aves > Charadriiformes > Scolopacidae > Calidris > Calidris pygmaea. The sequence continues at coordinate 1,023,859 of QJSC01011515.1, read as the reverse complement.
CAGGCTTCCCGCTCCCCCGTGGGGCACCCAGAGCCCTGGGCACAGAGGCTTCAGCCCGTTTCCTGAGGCAGGGCTCGGCTCCCGCCTCCAGGCCCAGCTCTGGGCTCACCCAGGCGGAAGCACCACCGGGGATCACCGCAGGCCGCAGCGAGGCCTCGGGGCTCCCCGTGCTCCCCTCCGGGCCCAGGTCCCGCCTGGCTTCGGGGCTCCCAAGCCCGAATCGGCTCTCACCGCCGCCTCCTCCCCGCCCGTGGCGGCGGCGGCTCCCCGGGGCCCAGCAGGCGGCGGCCGCGCTCCAGGGCCGCGCCCGTTGGTGTCGCCATGGCGACGCTTTGCGGCCCCTTCTTCCCCCCACCCCCGCCCTTACGTCGCCGCCGTGCGCTGCGTGGTGACGCTCGCCGCGTCGCGCCCGCTGATTGGCTAAATTTGAAGCGCCGCGAGCGCGCGGGGCTGCCGGTGGGAGGCGGCGGCGGAGCGGCGGCAGCACCGGCCACGATCGCGACAGACGGACCCTCACCGCCCCCTCGCCGCGACACCCCTCGCTATGCAGCCGGCGTAAGTCCTTCCCCCCAGCCCCTACGCGGCGGTTGGGCCCGGGTCCGGCGGGCTACGGTTGGGCCCGGGTCCGCCCGGTCCGGTCCGGTCTTACCGGGCCGCCCCTCACGCCTTCTCACAGTAGGGCCAAGAAGCCGCGGAGGCCGGCGCTGAAGAAGCCGTCCAACCCCAGCCTGAAGGATCCCGTGGGGGTGAGTCCCGGGCGCCGGGCGGGGCGGGGCGGGCCGCGGTGAGGGGCCCGGGGGGGGTTGGGAGGGGAGTCGGCCTCCGCCGCCCTCCGGGGCTGCTCTGAGGGACGACGGGCCCCGTGTCCCCCCCTCTCCTCCCCCAGGTGTACTGCAGGGTGCGGCCGCTCGGCCGCCCGGACCAGGAGTGCTGCATCGAGGTGATCGACGAGACCACCGTGCAGATCCACCCGCCCGACGGATACAGGATATTCCGCAACGGGGAGTACCGGGAGGTAACGGCCTGCGGGGCGGCGGGGGCATCCGTGTGCGTGGCCCTCCTCCCTGGGGCTGCGCTCGGCTGAAGGGGCTGCCTTCCAGCCTGGAATTAGGGATCGAGGTCCTTTTCCCTGCCGTCGATGTTTTCCTCTGGTTTGCGGTGTCTCTTGCAGCCTGCAGAGCAGCAGTTTGTGCTTTTAGAAAAGCAAATTTTCCAAAACCAGAAAACTACCCAGAGGAAAAAAATGCCTCCTTGGCCATCAAATGCTTTCTCTACAAGAAGCGGCTTCTTAGAATCATAGAATCATCTGGGTTGGAAGGGACCTTCAGGATCATCTAGTCCAGCCATCAACCTAACTGACAAAAACCCATCACTAATCCATGTTCCCCAGCATCACGTCAACCCACCCGTCTTTTGAACGCCTCCAGGGATGGTGCCTCAACCACTTCCCTGGGCAGCCTATTCCAAGGCTTGATAACCCTTTCAGTTTAAAAATTCTTCCTAATATCCAACCTGAACTTCCCCTGGCGCAACTTGAGGCTGTTTCCTCTAGTCTGTGACTTGGGAGAAGAGACCAACCTCCCTGTTCTGCAGGGAGAGGGCAAAAGGAGCAAAAGTGATGCTGGCAAATATTTAAACTGTTTGAAGGACTTTTTCGTGTAGGACTAATTGAAAGGAAATCAGCTCTAAGCTAAACCAGATACAAATTAATTAACTGGGTTGATTTACTTCAGACTTCAGTTGCATGAAAAGCAATGTTCCCCTATTTATAGAACGAAGGGGAAGCTGTAGATTGTGTCTACAAAGTGGTGAAATGTCACGAAGGGTGGAAAAGTAGAGAGCAGGTCACAGAGCGGTTCATAGTGGCTTTGATCACTGCAGAATACTTTGTTTCCAAATTCAGTATGGGAAATTCATATAGGAAGTACATAAAGAAACCTTCAAAGGCTTAAGTAAAATAGGTGAAGATTAGTTAAGAGTTTGGTAAACAAAGTTTTGCTCAAAAACTTAAAATTCAAATATTTACACGAGCAGGTGTTTTGGTTGTAAAATGACCAGATTCATCATCAAAAAAAAAAAAGTATATTGAAAACCAGTGGCTGGAAACTGAGGCTAGACAGGAAAAGACACAAATTTAAATCAAAAATTATTAAATGCTGTAATGACCTGATTTTGGCCGCTGTGGGTGTTGCCTTGCTCAGTTCTTGTGTAGATGGTGGTGGGAGCTCAAAGAGAAATTTGAGCTTGAAGCTGGAAATGGGGGTTCTCTCGTTGCTGGGAGGTCAGGCTTTGTGATGGTGCTGGTTATTTCTGGACTCGAGCTCTGTAGAAATGAGACTGTTGCTGTTCTTTGTTCCTGTGTGAGCCGGTGCAGGAACAACCGCTAAACCATGGATGAAAGGCAAAGAACAAATTTTAATCTTGACTAATCCCTGAAGCAACACCCGGGCAGAGGTGTGCAAGCAGAATAGTTACATTGGAGTAACTGCCCCTGTTCAAACACTGATGTAATCCTAAAGTAGAATCTTTATCGTCCTGGTTAGCAGATGGAAGGCAGTTCTGAGGTAGGAAACAATGAAGCATTTTGAAGCAACGGGCCTCTGGACAGGGATACTTAAGGTTTAGGACGATGTATCTTCTTTTCTTCAGACGCAGTATTCGTTTAAAGAGGTGTTTGGCACCCTTGTTGCTCAGAAGAAGCTTTTTGATGTGGTGGCTAAACCTCTAGTGGAAGATCTCATTCGTGGGAAAAATGGTGAGCTAGTTTTTGTTCCCTACCGCTTTTCTGTGTGTCTACTGTGGAGTTTCTTATATTGCTGTGTTTTTGTGTGTCTCAAGGTTTCTTAGCTCATCTAAGTAAAAAGACACATACCTGTGTGTTTATTTGAGAATAGCTGCCCTGTACAACATCCTGTTGACCTCTGTTTCGATGTGTGTGTTACTTGTGTCAAGGTCTAATCTTTTTATACACCCTTAACTGGAGAAGCTTTTCTTCTGCAGAAGAAAGATGACTTATCCAGCTAAAGAGTGACTACGGGAATAAATCAGTTTGTAGGGCTTGATCTCCTGGGCGGGGTTCGATATCATGGTGTTGGGCCTTGAAATGTGGGGCTTATGTCAGTCTCCTCAGTAACACTCAAATTAGCCTCCTGTACCTGGGACTAAGTGGCTTCCTTCCGTTTTGGTTTCCAAATGTGCTTTTCCTGGAGAGGACAATAGGTGCTGTCAGTTGGAGTTGAAGTAGCTGTCAAGGAGACGTGCAAACACCAGTGATGACAGTGGCTTTTGATGGGCTGGAATAGTTTATTGTTAACTGTTCAAAAAGAGTCCTTGTGTTTTCCAAATACATTTGACCCAAGAAAGACAGAGCATATGATTGTACCTGAGCTTTTTTTCATGAGACAGCAAAACGTGACTGTCTGACTGTCCCCCCTAGGTCTCCTTTTTACATATGGTGTGACGGGCAGTGGAAAAACACACACCATGACAGGCTCTCCTGGTGACGGAGGACTCCTCCCGCGGTGCTTGGACATGATCTTCAACAGTATAGGACCCTTCCAGGCCAAGCGATTTGTGAGTAGTTTTGCACTGAATTCTCCACCAGATAAAATGTTCTGTTCAAAGTGTTTATCTATCTCCAGTCTTTTAAAGTGCTTTAAAGAGAAAAGCAACCAAAAAACCCCGTCCCCTTGAGGTGTGAAGAGCAGGGCCAAGGAGGCAGGTGTAGTAGCTGGGACAGATGTTTCACAAAGTTGTGTGGTCTGGCTGTCCTTGTAATTGTCACTCATTCTTCAATTAACATTTTTAAAACAAAAAGAGGAAAGAGGAAGCTTCTTGAGTTATGGAACGAAATCCAGCCACAAGATACAAAATCCGCAGGAAACAATATCTAAAGTATTATGGGAGAGGATGTGAAGCTTTTCTTGTGGTCAAACATCTCTGGAGTTTTGGTATCTTAAAAACATTTGAAATAAGTCTTTTGCGTGGTAGCGTGGGAGCTTTTATGAAATATTATCTGGGAAATAGCTGTTTTCTGTCAGATGTACTTTGTATTAGCCAGCAGATGGAGCGGTAGTGAGGGCCATGGTGTGTGTTTGTTGCCAGACAGCTCGATCAAATAACTGGTTTTGCTGGCCAACGCCTTCTGTTCTCTAGTGTTTGTCGTTACATTGTCTGAACGCCCGATACTCCCTGCTCAGGTTTTTAAGCTTGATGACAAGAACGGTGTGGATGTCCAGTGTGAAGTGGATGCTCTGTTAGAGCGCCAGAAAAGAGATGCCATGCCTGTTCCCAAAACTCCATCTGGCAAGTAAGTAGCTAGTGTAATGTGCAGAGTGCATTTCCTTAATATAAATGGTATTCCCTTACTGTGGTTTTAACTTACCTTGGTCTCCTTATCCTTTCCTTGAGAAAAATGAAGGAAAGGTATTAATGGAAAGTTAGTATGTGTCATGTGGTTTGAGCAAGTGCGTAATTAAGTATTAGAATACTTAGAAGTGGGCAACAGAAGTAATATTTTTTTTTTTTTTTTTTTTGTACCTGCTAACCCCTGAATGTTTGCCGAGCAGAAATACCATGAAGTTAAACTTGGGTATATTTTGCAAAATAGTGAGATTGCTGAATGGAGGATAGAAATGTTGATTTTCCGGGAATTTTGCAAGGCATTTCTTACTGCAGCCCAGTACAGCAGTGTCAGATGATAGTTTATCTATGTAAACTTTTGAGAGTACTTTTTTTTTTGAATCTTAATGTGGGTGGATGTGATGCTCCACTACAGTCACTTACTGTGTGTTCAACAGGCGACAAATAGACCCAGAAATTGCCGATATGATCAATGTGCAAGATCACTGCAAAGTGGAAGAAGTTGATGAAGATAATGTCTACAGCGTCTTCGTCTCCTATATCGAGATCTACAACAACTACATCTATGACCTCTTGGAAGAAGTCCCCTTTGAGCCTATAAAACCAAAGTGAGTTTTATGAAGACAGGTTACTCCTACCTCAGTTATGCTTTTGCGGGAACTACGCTATGTCTTTGAGGCTGTAGTTTTGGTGAATCTGGCTCAATTCTTGGGAATTGCTTAAAAACTCATGTGAAAAAGGCGATGGCAAAGGAGTCCAGCTAATGTATTTAAGTGTGCCAAGTACTGATGGTTGTTCTCTTGGTGCTCCCTTCCCCGTTATAATGGGAGATTAATAAGCAAATATTTAATTTGTCAGGCAATGTGTTGTGTCTCACTGAGATTTTAAGTCTATTCCTGCTATTCTGTGAGCAGCAGGTGACTGCAGCTTGAAGAGTAAGCCATTCCCTAGCTGCCAGTTTTCTCCTGGAAGGTGTATTGGATGACAGTTGCTATTTTGTTGTTGCTTTACAGTTAATGCGAGTTTGCATATTATTTCACTTGATGCCAATCATTTCCATAGAAACAGATAGTCTCATAAATGAAATTCTGGGTATTTTTTGGGCAGATGTGTACTTGGCTGCTGTCAAAAATCAGTAAATCTTGAGAATTTGGGAAAAACAAATTCTCTGCAAATTAAACTTGGAATATATATTTTTTTGAACTCTAAATCCATTAAAGAAAACCCTAAGCTTATCCATTGGTACATGTGTTAATTAAAGAGTTGGCTGATTTGCAGAGACTAAGTAGAGTAAAACGTGCTATTGCTCTGAAACATTGAGAGCTGCCTCCAGAGTACTAATTGGAAATGGCTTTAAATGTCTGTGAATGCTTTTGAAAGAAGAATGAAATGATTTGGTTTTTGCTTCTGTCCAAAAATCAGCCTGTGAAGAATCTTGGATTATTCCTATTTGTGGAAGCTACAGTGCATTACGTATGAAAAGATTTTTTAGACGCGAGCTGAATGACTGAATATTTTTTTTAACCCTGTTTTTTTGGTAGGTGGAACAATTGCAACACTCCTCTGCGAAATGGTGACTTTATGTATGTGCATAAGCGGATTATTCCTGATATTGAAAAGCGAAATTTCCCTTTTAGTAGAAGCAGAAAATGAACTTGGGCTGATTCCCTGTCTCTTCTTGCTTTGCTGGCCAATCTAGAACGCTGTCTTGCTTCTGTAGGAGTGTGTGCATGTAGAAAAAAAAATAGCTGCCATCCAAAGCCATGACTTGCAGTGAGAATTGCCATTAAAAGTAGCTTCTAAATTAAAGCAGTAGCTGAAGTGTAACTAATCTCTGCTGAGTGTGTGTCCGTGTACTCGTACTTCCTCTTCCATCTGCTGTGTGGATAATTGGCATATTCAGTCTGAATTTTGTACTTAAACAAAAGAAAATTTGCATGATGCAATGTATTGTTTTAAGGAGACTCCACTCAATTTGTTTTTTTCTTTTGTTTCCTCCCTTTCCTGAAGACCTCCCCAATCCAAAATACTTCGTGAGGACCAGAATCACAACATGTATGTCATGGGATGCACAGAGGTGGAAGTGAAATCTACAGAAGAAGCTTTTGAAGTGTTTTGGAGAGGTAAATCTTAGAATATAACTTCTTAAATTGAGCCTGGGTGTGTAATCCCTTATGCTATCATGCTGAAAACAAAACTGCCGTTGCCGGGTGGCAAGTCTGTTAAATAAACCAGGTTTTTTCGGAGGGCTTGTTTTTCTTCTTTTAATCAGGTCAAAAGAAGAGGCATATTGCGAACACCCAGCTGAATCGAGAGTCCAGTCGCTCTCACAGTGTTTTTATAATAAAGCTGGCCCAGGCTCCCCTGGATGCGGATGGAGATAACGTGCTGCAGGTGGGTCCCGGGGCAGGCTGTGAAAGGGGAACTCTGCGGGTGTTTGTAGGTTAGAAATGGTGGGGGGCCTTGGAGCGGGGGCTGCCAAAACAGTTACAGCCGTTTCATTTTGAAGACATTCAAAATTATTAATTTTCTTATCTTAGGCAGAGTTGGTTGTCTTTCTGTAATGAAAGTAGGGCATTAAAACAGCATGCAAAGCTGCTTACTCCTTTGGTCTTTAACTCCGCTTCTTTCGAGCAAGAACCGTTAAGAATCCAAAACCTGGAGGATTTGATATAACAACTGCACTTGTTCGGTCTTGTGGCCAAAACAGAAGGGATCTGCTAAAATTCACAGAAACAGCCAGTGGTGCACAGCTGCTTGCATTAAGGGCTACAAAAACACTCTCACATGTTATTTCAAAGCATATTAAGTGTCCTCGCTGGTTTAGGGTTGGGGGAGTGGAGTGTTCCTTGCACCCCATTAGAAGGAATATATTAGCCCAAGATAATTTGTTTTCTGTAACAGGAGAAGGAACAGATCGTTTTAAGCCAACTGTCTTTAGTGGATCTGGCTGGAAGTGAAAGAACGAACAGAACAAAAGCGGAAGGGAACAGGCTGCGAGAAGCAGGTACGTACTGCCCTCAGCCAGCCGGGGAGCGTTAGCACAGCGTGTGCTCCTCGGAGCCCTGCCTCCTTGTAAAGACCTCCCAGGAAGAACCAAAGTCGTCACTTCTCTCATTTAATGACCCTAAATCCTCCAGTTTGGAAACCACAAGTTTAGTAGCGCTTGTTCTGGTGCTTAGATCGGTTGGAGCAGTTATCTGTAACAAATATAACTTAAGTCCATACAATTTGTTCTTAAGTAAATTGCCAGGTAATTCAGGAACGTTATCCAAACAGCTGCTTACAGAGTTTTTTGTCTTGTTTTCTTTTTTTTTTGAAGGTAATATTAATCAGTCACTAATGACATTAAGAACATGTATTGAAGTTCTCAGGGAAAACCAGATGTATGGAATAAATAAGGTATGCAACTCATTACTTAATTATCTTTGGATTTTATTAAGATCTGGTGTAATGAAAGCTTACTAGATCTTTCATGGCCTTTTATTTTCAGATGGTTCCGTACAGAGACTCCAAACTGACTCATCTCTTCAAGAACTATTTTGATGGTGAAGGAAAAGTGCGTATGATTGTATGTGTTAATCCTAAAGCCGAGGACTACGAGGAGAGCTTGGTAACTTCCTTGCAGATCTTACTTCATTCCCCCCTCCTCTTTTTTTTCATGTTTGTCACTGATTTCTCGTACTTTGTTAGTAGATGAGAGGAATGATAAATTAGTTCCTTGGACAGGTAATCAAATACAATATTGTACATTAAATGTGCCCTTTAAGTCTTACTTTTCCTCTTAAACCTTACAACTGCTACTTGCTTGTAAAATAGGAGAGGTTTCTCTTAATTATGGAAGTCCAAAGAGCCATATTGAGGCTCTTAATTGAGGCTTAATCCCCACTATGATGGTACTTGCAAAACCTTCAGCTCTCTGTGCAGTTGGTTTCATGGTTCCGTGGGCACTGGGTTCGGGGGGGTGTTACTGGGAAGGTTCCTGGTTGCTCCCCAGGATCTGAGCTATCTGGCTGGGAACTGCTGGAGATTATGGCTTGATAACATCTCCTCTAATGCTTTTATTGACCTGAAGTATCACTTTCCAATGTCTGTTGGGCTGCTTCTGGTTAGTTTTGCTGTTGAGCTTGCTTTTTTTGGTGTTCTTTTGTAGCAAGTCATGCGCTTTGCAGAAATGACGCAGGAAGTGGAAGTTACGAGACCCGTTGACAGACCGCTCTGTGGCTTAACGCCGGGACGGCGCTTTAGGAATCAGGCTTTCCAGGAGGAACTCTCGCGGAAGCTGGAGCTGCGGGGCGGCCCCATAGATGGAGGTAAATACTAGGACACCAGGTGATTACAGCACGGGCGTTTCCTGCTGTTAGGAGTTGCAGGTTATTTTAAAACAAGTTATTTGAGCCTTGAAAGTGCCAAAGGAACTTAATTGTGAGCCTTCTCTGCAATAGGTCCTGCTGTTTTCATGCCATGGTGCTACTTGCAGTATAAGCTCAGTTACTGTGAGGAGTTGAATTCATGGTCCCATTATTGGAGCCTCTGAAAGGAAATTGTGCTGGGGATGATCCTTGGATGTTCTTGGATGCTTAGGGCCAACTTTAGAAATCAAGAGTTGCCTGGAGGTGTATTATAAAGCAGTGAATCAAGAATGTCACACTTAATCTTTTCTTAGTACTTATCCTCTCTTCTGAAAACTTCTAGTTCTCATTAATTATTCCAAGTTCTGTCTGCTTCATGCTACTGTGGGATGGATGATCTGTGGCTGCGCGTTGTCAGATGGAATTTCTCTGTTCTGTAACTTCCTGACAGACTTTCGTGGCTTTAAATCTTACAGAACCAGAAGAGCAATCTGTTTTAGAAATGTTCCTGCAGAACTTTCCCCCATTGCCCGCATGTGAGCTATTGGATATTAATGATGATCAAACACTTCCAAAGCTTATTGAAGTCCTGGAGAAACGCCATAAACTACGACAAATGCTGTCAAAGGAGTTTTCCAAAGCTGGTAAGCATGGAGCTAGATTTTTTTGGGTGACTTCTTACTACTTAAGGGTCTGTTCTGTACCACCATAAATAAGTATCTTGTCTAGATCGATCATTTAAAAAACATTTGAGGTAACAAAATAACTGGTAGCCTCAAAATGGTAGGAGAAGAAAGGAACTGCTTTTGATATGATGGAGATACGCCGAGAAGATAAAATACATCAATTCTCTTGCAGTGCTTGACTTAAAAGCGATGCTGCAAGAATTTGACTGCAGTGTTGCATCCAAGGAAAACCAAATTAAAGTAACGCTGTCTGACAAAGAGAAAACAATAGCGAGACAGAAAACGGAGATAGAACGCCTGGAGAAGAAAATTAAAACTTTGGAATACAAGGTGAGTTTTTCCAATGTCTGAAACCAGGCACAAAATGCACTTTTCTACGTACCATTTGGCAAGTTTCTTGACACTGGAAGTCGCTTGCAAGATGGATATTAGAAACAAGATTATAAGTGTTTTGTGGGGAACATTACTGAACGCTCCCAGCATTTTGGCTTTCTTTTTGACTCTTCTTAATACCTTAAAATGGGGAATTTATAAGAAAATTGTAAATTCTCTGGAACTTTTCAGAATGCGGACTATTTATCTGGATATATTTGCATGTTATCTGGATGTATTTGTACAACAGCTAATATATTCTAATCTATGTTAATAATCAAATAGAACTAGCAATTCTGGGTTTTGATGGTTGCATTCCTAAGAAGCAGAACTAAGTCCTTCCTCTCGTCCTCCAGATCGAGATTTTAGAGAAAACTGCAACCATTTATGAAGAAGACAAGCGTAATCTTCAGCAAGAACTGGAAAGCAAGAGCCAGAAGTTGCAACGTCAGGCTTCCGACAAGCGGAGGTTGGAGGCACGATTCCAAGGCATGGTGGCAGAAACGACCATGAAATGGGAGAGAGAGTGTGTAAGTACTGAGGGGGGTGTGAGGATTTCTCTTTATCCTCATGTCTTCTAATCTGGAAAGTCTTTATTTTGCTTGCAGTGTCATTATTTTCAATATCTTATATCTCAGTGGGGAAGAGATTTGTTCCATGTGGAATATGCTGTTCCCTCCAAACTTCCAGCACAGTTCCTTGTGCTTTCATGTGAGGCACTTCATGCTTTTCCTCGCTTGTCTCTGTAGGAGCGTCGTGTAGCAGCAAAGCAGCTGGAGATGCAGAACAAACTTTGGGTCAAAGATGAAAAGCTGAAGCAACTCAAGGCCATTGTTACTGAACCAAAAAAGGAAAAGCCTGAGAGGCCTTCACGGGAGAGAGACCGAGAGAAGCCTGTTCAGAGATCAGTGTCCCCTCCCCCAGTACCTGTAAGTTGCCTTTAAAATGCTTCTTGATACAGGGAAAAGCATACATATAAGAATGAACTAAAGTGCAGCTCACTTCTCTTTATTGGTTAGAACATAGTGCCCAAGCACCGAATTTGGGTAACTTAAGTTTGCTTTGATCCTCTGTCCCTTGTATTTATCAGTGCTCTTTATTTGTGCTCATACCTTCTGATGCTGCTAGTTTTGGAAGAATACCCGATTCCTAAAGCTGTCACTGCAACACCACCCCTGTCCGAGCTATTCATAGCTTGAATAGCTGAATTGGATCCCTACACACTGTCAGCATTCATTGTTTTATTGCCTTAGAAGTTGCCAGTTCTGTGTGTTCACTAACTTCTCTCCTGTTCTCTCTAGCCTCCTAGTAACTTTATGACTCAGGTCCCCAGCAGCCAGCAGCTCGGCAGCAACCCGCAGGTTCACAGACGTTCTCATTCTTGTAGCAGCATTTCTGTGGCCTCCTGCGTTATGGAATGGGAGCAGAAAACCCCTTTGCACAAGCACAGCAGTGGCACTCCCAATGCCAGGAGTAGACAACAGGAACCAGAACAAAGTAGAGACTGTAACACCTCAGACAGAAGGCGAGGGATGTGCTGGACTGGAGTCATTGAGGTTCCCAGGCGTAGAGATGAGCTAGAAATAGAAGAGGATCAATGCTGCAGGGTTGGTGCTGCTCCTCTCAAAAGCTAAACGTAGTGTTGCTTAGTCTGGCTTAAAAGTTCATCAGCTCCTCTTTTAATTGAACACACCTAACACAGATGGGAGTTCTCCCCTAAATGTATTTCTCATGGCTTTCAAAGTTGAGTCTCACTCACTAAGTAGAACGAGCAGAACGACTTCTTAACTTGATGTTTAGAATCTCTTTAAAAAGTAGCACGTGTTTTTCTTGCTAGTGCCTAGATAAGTCTAGTAGAGAACTCTGAAGCAGCAACGCTTATTCCCTAGTCCTTGTGTGTTAACCAGTGTCTGTCTCCTCAAATCTGTCTTGCAGCCTGCAATTCCCCGTACTCTGTTTGGGCAGCTTAAAAGGTGGTCTCACGAGCCGTATCCGCCAATGTCTACTGGGAATGGTGCCTGGGCAGACATCTCATTTGTGTGGCTGTTAACCTTAACTCTCTTGGAATAGTCTTCCCTAATTTTCACATCTGCCTTAAAACTGGGGGCTTTGCTTACAGCTGGGAGGTTTTTTCCCCTCATTAAATTGATTGGTGCAAATGTTTGTATCGGTGGTGTCTGTCCCACTGGCGCAGTGGCTCAGGTCAATTGAAGAGAATTGTACAAGCCCAGCCTCTTGAGAGACCTTCTGGAGAGGAGGAGACTTAATCACGGTGTGATTAATTTCTGACAGCGTTCTCACAATTCCTGTCGCTTGCTGGCCCTTTGAAGTAAGGGACGCGCTTTTAAGCAAATGCTATTCCAATTAACTAATTGCACAAACCACTGTCAGCAGAGTGAGGGATGTGGGCTCTGCCACAGGAAAATGTGACCAGTAGTAGCGTGCCCGCTCCTTAGAACAAAACTTCTGAGGCTCCTGGGCAGAATTGCTTCAAAAAAAATAATTAACAGAAATAAGTACTTGCCCACTAAAAAGAGGGGGGGGGGAAGTATTGAAATTCTTTCTTTTTAATTTTTATCTTAATGGAAGGTTTTGGCTGAAAGCCACATTTCCTGATATACATTTAATTTTTGAAGAGCTGCTTTAGACTTTCAAGTGGCTTATCTGTAAGGGGTGCATCCAACCTCCTGTCTATCGGTCAAAGAAATCCTAATTGAGGCTCATTACCTAAAAATACAGTGGATCCCATTTGCATTCATAGGGTGGGGTTCTGTAACTTCCCCGTGATTCAGAGGTGTCTGAATGAGTATGTAAACAAAACAGAGAGTCTGGAAATATTCATTTAAAGATCTTGAAGGCAGCCCCAGGTTTTTAAATGAGTTTTCCAGATATTTTTTTTCCTGATTTCTCTGAGCAACTGACAATAATGTTCATAAAATCAAAATATATGAACTTCAATCACTTCTCATGGGTTTCCAACAGCTGAGTTGAGAAGCAACAGCACTGGGACAGGGGCCGCTTCCTCTGCTCTGTTGGCTCAGAAGGGTTAGGAGGCCTTGCATCCTTTAGGGCTATTGGAAATCCATGCTCAGACTGCTTGCTTTGCTACCTCGAAAATGCATTTTGATCCATGAATGCGTCCATGGAAACATAAATGTCTCTTTTCTGGTTGGTTAATATGTTCAGAGCAATCTGGTTGGATTTGGAAACTCGGGAGGAGCGCCACCAAACATAAAGGTGTCCTCCTTGAGGAAACTACTAGGTATGGAGTGCAACAAATTGGATAACGCTTAGCTAAGATTGACAAGAAACAGGAATTGGCACAGAAATAATCCGTTAATAATTTTATGCAAGGCTCTTGGTAACGGTGCCTTTCAGAATGCACTCGTAAAGCACTTTAGGAATGAAGCTTTGATCTTCACACAAATGCATCTTAACCAGACCTGCTGAGGTCACTTCTGCTAACGCTACCCTCTGAGAGATTTCCTGTGTGCTCATTTCTTCTGATTCTCTCCCACTCTGATCAGAACGCGCCTCCGGTTCGCCTCAGACACCGCCGCTCGCGCTCGGCTGGGGAGAGATGGGTAGATCATAAACCACCTTCTAATCTGCCCACCGAGACAGTCATGCAGCCCCACGTCCCCCACGCCATCACGGTGGCGGCTGCGAGCGAAAAGGCACTAGCTAAGTGTGACAAGTACATGCTGACGCACCAGGAGCTAGCCTCTGATGGGGAGATTGAAACAAAGCTCATTAAGGTAAAAACAAACGCCTTCGTCAACTTGTGATAACCCTCTCAAAGCCTATTTCTGGCAGCGTTGGCGCGACAGGCTCATGGAGGGGTATGTTTGACTCGGTCTGCGAAGAGATTTGGTATGAAAGGTTTGTGCAGTTGGATTCAAGGGAGCTTTTAGAGTCTGAAAAGGCCCTTCTTGAACTTCCTCATTACTTCAAGCCATTACAAGCTTGTTTATCTCAGCCATCGTTTTCCTTGAAAGTAGTTGTTTTTATTCCTCTAGTTAAATGCAGTAGTCCATTTGTAGTGAAAGTTTCTTAGACTTGTGGCTGCAGCTGATCTTGTGGAGTCGGTCGTCTTGGAGCGATGTTATTTGATTTCCACTAGCGCTATGAGCTCGCTCGCTGCGGTGATGGGTGCTCTAATGCTCCAGGACTTCATTTCTAGTAGGCAACTGACAAGCCAGTCAGTGAGACAGCCCAGAGCTTTGAATGCTGGCGATCCCGAAATGCTGACTGTTCTTACCTAAGGCCGATTGGGAGCTCTTTGTAATCTGTAGCAAGAAGCTTTTGGTTCATTTTTCCTGTAGTCACAGGCCTTCCACTATTGCCTTTTTGGTTTTTTTTTTTTCTCTTTTTGAGTTTCAAAAAGCCCCTCGCTCCTGTGAGGGAACCTTGTAGGCTGCAGCGATGTTTCCAAAAGCCAAGTCTTGCATAACGGACCACATACCTCTTCATGCTGGGGAGTGAAACTATTGAAACTAAGCCCGTTTCTGATTATTGCGGTATTACTTACTGTATTATTATTTAGCCATCGTGATACAGAAATTGTTGTCATAGAAGTGACTGAGCTATGGGTATCCTGCACGACCACCAGGGCAGATGGTGTTCACTCTTAATTGTCCTGTGTATAATAAGATATATAATGGGGGCGAGTGTATTTGTGCACATGTGTTTGCTGACTTCTAACCTGCAAGGAAAAGAAGTTGTAAGCATTTAAGTTTTCCTGTGAAAACCAGCACTGTAGCCATCGTACTGACCTAGTGACTGTACCTTCTTATGGCTTTTGGTTCCAGGGTGATGTTTTCAAAACCAGGGGAGGAGGACAGGCTGTGCAGTTCACGGATATAGAGACTCTGAAGCAAGAATCTCCGACCGGGTGAGTTGTCACCTTAATTTTAGGTTCTCACACTGATGGAGATATAAATCACCACAATAGTGCTGGGCCAAATGGTGAAACAGAAAGTTTTGCATCTAACTTGAAATCACATAAGGGAAATAACATACGCCTCAGAGAGGCGTATAGATATGGAGCTGCTTTTAAGGTTGATCTGCTGCTGAGAGAGAGGTATTTATTTAGAAATCATGTGTGAGAATCTGCTAAAATATGTGACGCTTGTAACTTGTTTCCCCCTCCCACGTATTCCTCTTTCAGTCGAAAGCGAAGATCATCCCCTTCCAAACCTGACCCACCTGAGGACGCTGCGGACTCAGAATGGACTGATGTAGAAACCAGGGTAAGCTTAAAAAGGAAGGAGGGGGATATCTCGTGCTTGACCTGCACGAGAATTTGGGGTGATGCTAATAGCTTGTGGGGGTTAGCGGTAGAGACTGATTTTCTGTGTGTCCTCAGTGCTCTGTGGCAGTGGAGATGAGGGCAGGGTCAGCTCTGGGACCTGGATATGAGCATCACGCTAAGCCCAAGTAAGTGCATCTCTCCTTTGTAGCTGGGATCTTGCATTCTCTCCTGATAACTCTTTTTTTTTTTTTTTAATTTTTTATTTTTTTCCTCCCTTGACCTTGCTGCCCTCCCCGCTTTAGGTTTTTAGGGGTTCATGCCTCCTTGGTATTGTGAGATAAGCAGGGCTCGTTCAGCATGGGGAAACTGGGGGCAGGATGGATCTGTAAGAGACTCTAAGCAGAATTATTAACTTCTGAGTAAAAATTTTGGTATTTGGCACAGTGAGAAAATGTCAAATTTGATCTTGTGCTCTCTCGACTGCGAAAAGCTGGGAACTGCAGGATGTAGGGAAGTGTAGAGGGTTAAGTGTGGCAGTGACAAAGTACTGAGCTCTGTCCACCTTCTTCCTCTCCCCCAGCCTTTATCAGGTGCTGATATAGTAAAATATCCTCACTTTTATATCTTTATTTCATTTAAATTTATCTAAAGTTACAAATACCTTGGCATTCATTTCAGTATGGTTTAGGGAGGAGGAAACTGAGGCAACTGGGGAATATACTTAATGGTATACTGGAATGTAGCTAATGTTCCAGCTGCCGCCTGCTGTGGAATTGTGAAGGCACCTGCTAAGGAAGAAACTTTCCTCTCTTCCAAATGCGTATATAAGTCTGAATTCTTCAGGGCTGCCCTATCATTCCTTAACACGGTGGGATCGGTGGCAGTTACACACAGAAATGTAAGTTTACCCCTGCAGAAGTCCCAATTTCTAGCAAAAAAAGCCAAATGATCCTGCAGTTTGTAGGGTTAGTGCCCAACATTTGAGCCCCGCGTCTAAGAAAACACTTTGCTGACAAAAGATACGCTTCAGACAAGATAGTTTTGTTAAACTTTGATACGGTGGCAGATACGTGCTTTCCTGTGCTTTATTACATCTCTGCTCAGGCAGTGGGACCCGCCGGAGGTGGCTACTGCTGCTGGCAGCCTTGTAGTCTTGTGGGAAACCCTTTACTTCACCTGTACCTTGAGTTGGAGCCCGTATTTATTTACGCTTATTAAATAATTTGAAATAAAACTGGTTTAAGCTCGTGGCTGTTCAAAAAAGTAAGCAAGGTCTTGGTTTTTGATAAATAAGCCCTTTAGTTTTCTTGTGTTAATTGTAGCATTTCTTAGCACAGGACACACGTGACACTTTTATAATACAGCAGAGTTGGTAAATTCACTATGGACTGCTGTTAAGGAAATCTGCTACTGTGTGAAATCTGACTTTCTTTTTTTCTAAAATCTGTGTTTTGTTTTTTTTTTTTTTTTTTAGGCGAAGAAAGCCATGAACTTGCTGTAGTACTGTGGTGGAATCCTCTTGACTTTTATCAGACTGATGTAACATCTGCTGCCAGGGATAAACTTGACACACTGCTTTATTATCACTACAGGCTTATATTTTTATAACGGCCTGTGCTGGGCAATGGTTAAATGGGAGATTTTTTTTTTTGATCCCAAAGAAGCTGCTGTGTGTGGGTGCGTGTGTTTCCAGTAGGTGTCGGAGAGTTCTGCCGTTGTGTCCTCTGGATTTCTGAGGAACACCTTCTGTCTTGTATGTATGAAGCCCTTGTTATTAAGCTCTATCCTTATAGACTAAGGACACAAGGCTTTCGCCTTGCATATTTTTTTTGCAGCTTTTTCTTTTTATAATGCAAAATACTTCTCCTCTGGTCACTATCCCTTCCTTGTCAGATCTTCTGTTTTGAAGAGGCATAAATGCTGCTATTCATTTAGATGCAGTAACGCACTTTAGGGGTGTTTCTATGCCATTTCATATTTTATTATAACTTGCAACAGCTAGGTAATATGGATTTCTTCCTGGAAGAATTACCTTTGATTATTTAATATGCAAATCAGCTTGCGAAAACCATTTCAATCTTCAAACCTTCATAGCAGCAAAGCAAGAATACTGAGATGATGAGTAGCAGTGACTTCACATCAGACCTACTTTTTGTAGCGCGAGTAAAGAAATGTTTTATATCCGTAGATATGGGGTGAAAGGGTAATTTTCTCACAGATGCGGTGTGAACTTTATACATGTGGCTCTGCAAATGTGTTAAAATAAAAGATTTTCATTTAATGGCTCTTACAAACAATGTTTTTTGTCACTTAGGCGAGTGTGAAGCCACAGAAGCGAAGGTAAGGACTGCATTTTACCTCCTTGTGCAAAGAGCTGTGAATAAAGGCACCTTTTGGGCCACTCCTGGGGTTTAACCCAAGGAATCTGCTTGGATCCCAGCAGATTTGCCTTATCTTCATGGCTGCCGATTTGCTTTCAAGGGCAGTTGGTTCTGTTTTGAGTGAGTTAGAAGACATTGAAGCTGAGGTTTTTTTTCCAGCACAGGAAAAAGCTTTTGTTACAAAGTAGTTTAGAAATCCCCCAGTTCGTGTTGTTTGGGGTTTTTTTAAGTATGTTTTAAAGAAAAAAAAGTGACTGATATGAGTGCCTGTTCGCAGCTGGTATAAACAAATTTATTTTTCAGATGGACCATGAAAAGGCTGATATTCTAAGGAAACAGCATCTTTTTCCACTGGTTTTAGGCCCTGAGCTGGAGCAGAGAGCAGCAGAGGGGTAGTAATGGCTGGTACCAACGCTGTCCTTATGGTAGCATCAAGGTTCACCTGGTTGGATGTGAGGAGAGGCTGAGGGAGCTGGGGGTGTTCAGCCTGGAGACAAGGAGGCTGAGGGGAGACCTTCTCACTCTCTCCAACTCCCTGAAAGGAGGGTGTAGCCGGGGGGGGTTGGTCTCTTCTCCCAAGGAACAGGCAATGGGACAAGAGGAAATGGCCTCAAGTTGCACCAGGGGAGGTTTGGGATGGAGATTGGGAACAATTTCTTCCTGGGAAGGGTTGTGAAGCCTTGGCAGAGGCTGCCCAGGGCAGTGGTGGAGTCCCCATCCCTGGAGGGATTTCAAAGCCAGGCAGACGTGGTGCTGAGGGACATGGGTCAGTGGTGGGTTTGGCAGCGTGGGGTTGGTGGTTGGACTCGATGATCTGAAAGGTCCCTTCCAACCTGGGCGATTTTGTGATTCTATAATGTGTACTCAGGATGCTGTTTGAAGTAGCTTCACTTTTATTTACTGCCAGACTAATGCCTTTAACACGGTATCTGAGAATACAGGGAATAAGTCAGAAGTGGCAAACAAAAGGAAAACCAAAGGGGGGGAAGAACCAGCCTTGAAGAAACGTGTGGGTGGGTTTGAGAGGCTTCTGAGAAGGGTGGGACGCGGCGCTGCTGGAGCTGCACGACAGGCTGGAGCCACTAGATGGTGTGAAATAACCATCGGGGCTGGGGCCGCATCCCTCTGCCCCGGGAATGCAGCAGGGAATTCCTCCTTCCCACCTCGCAGAGCCTTGGCATACCCCGAACCCGGGGGGAGAGTTCCCCCTGGCACCCACCTTCCTCCAGGGGAGTGGGGACAGGGGGGGCAGCCAACAGAAATAGCAAAATAACCTTAAATAAGGTCCATGCTCCTCTTTCTGTCGCTTAAATTAACGCCTTTGCATATGCTAAATCTACTGTTAATGAAGTGCAAGCTGCCAAACGCGTCATCTTTGATTTGGATTCGATCATCTTGTCATCAGTGTAAATCATACTGGAAGTGTTACTGGGGAGACCCGGGAGGGGGAGACGTGAGAAACTGGGATCCCTGGGAAGGAAAACATTCCGCTGCGGGATGTGGCTTCGCTGGAAGGCGTTTGGAATTAGCTCGCCTCAAAACGCCGGGATTTCGTATCAAAGGATTTGTGGCCAAAGTGTTTATTTCTCAGTCCTTGCCAAGCGCGGTGTTTTGACGCGTAACATTTTGGCGAGGGCTTTGCTCAGAAATTCCTTGTCTGGCAGGAGAAAGCTGTGGAGCACAGAGCAAACAGTTGCCGTAGCCGCCTTGTCCTATTATAAAGGTTAATAAATGCATGGACCTCGCTGGGGAGGACGTACCTGGCCTTGCCTGTACTTGTCTGGAGGGACACTTGCTCTTCGTGTCCCTCGAGGTCTTAATTACTCAACTGCTATGAGCACCTCCTGCGATGGGCGGCACAGATAACCTTAAAGATTGAAACCTAATGAGCAAGAATGGTGTTTGGAAGGAAACGGGGCTTGGATGAGGCCGTGGGTTCATTGGGAGGAGGTGACAGCCTGTGAGCTTAGGAGGAAGGAGGGGACTGTGTCCCCCAGCCCAGGTCTAACAAGGCTTTTCCATCGGCGGGGTCGGGTTGGGTGCCGCTCCATCGCGTTCCTCCCAAGCCCTTCTTCCCGTCTCTGCGTCGTCCTCACATATTTACTCTCGCTGGCGGTGTTTACTCTGCAAAGATTCCTCCCAGGCTCGGCTTCAGCGCACAATTTACTCGGCTAACAAGGGCTGGCATTTATCGTGGGGATCTGGGTGTGCTTGTCGCTCCGCAGCTCCCTTGCCGCGCAGTGGGAAGCGTGAAAGCAAACAGCCGGCAGCAGGAGGGTGACCTGCACCCACGCTCCCCGGTGGAATAGCTCAACGAGGCCGCCCGCTCCCACGTCTGCTCTCAGTGAGGGTAGAAAAGCCTTTCTGAAGCAATTTTTTATTTTCTTTAGGGGAGGAAGGGGATTTTCATCTTTGGAAATTCAGCTTTTGGTTTTTTTTTTCCCCCCCTTTGTTTTCCCCTTGAGCTTGGCACTGATTGTAGCTAACGCTTCCCAAGAGCAAGTATGGAATTAGCCCCACGGAATAGCTCAAAGTGCAAGTTTCTAGCGGGCAAGGTTGGGGGGGCTTTGTTATTGGCCCAAAATAGAGTGATTTCTTGGGCTCGAGCGATTTATATGGCAGGGGCTCAAACCCCAAGGGCTCCGTGGGGGGTGTCTCGCTGTCGGCAGCGGGAATGTTTGCCTGGAAGGTGGAGGGCTGGGATCTGCTTGCTCCGTGCTGGGATGCTGCTGAGATGCACGAACCTGTTGCTGAGGAGGGCTTGGTTATATACGGAAACAAAGTCACTAAAGGCACGATGATTTATGTGATTAGTGCTTTTCTTCATTTAAACAAGGTTTATTGCAGGTTCCTCCTTGTTCCTGCCGCTCATTGTGCCGACAGCATCGTGCCCTACTCCAGGGTGATGCATCAGGCTGTCGTGCAGAGGGCTGTAGCCTGCTGGTGAGAACAGCTCTGCAGTGCCCTTCCTCTGAGGCTGTTTCCTGTGATTTCTGGTTCACGTAGCTGGAAAACTGCGGAATTTCAGCACATCCAGTCCCATCTCTGTCTGGATGAGAGCTGATGAGCCGCGGGTGCCCCCCTTGGTGAGCAAGCCTTGGTGTAGGAGGAGAATCTCAGCCGGTTTGCTTGTCCTTTAGTTTCTTAGTGAGGCAGCCTTTGAGGAGCTGAATTCGTGTTTACCTTTTGAGGTAACAAATTCCAGCCACAATGGGCTGAAGCCGGGAGCTAACACTGCCCCGTCCTCCTGCCAGTTCCAATCGTCAGAGTTTCCTACTGGCGAAGGGCGAAGGCTCTGGACTCTGTCGCTTGGATGTTCTTGGCATTAACTGGCTCCAGCCTCTGCTGAGTAATGAAAAGCAGAAATAAAACACGCAGGCTCGACCCTGAAACCGTAGACACGGGGAGCCGGAGTGAACTGGGGCTGTTCCAAAGTCTGCCGTCCAAAAACGGGTTGAGATAAGGCATGAAAGTTGAGGACACCCACCTTCTCCCAGGTCCAGCTCGGTCCCTCTGCGGCAGTGAATCACGGCTAAGGATGGAAGAAGCCTGTAGGATTAGCTGAACTCTTCCCGGTGAAGTTAATGGGGTTTTACTGCCTGCTCTTCTTGCCAAGTGGTTTCCAAAAAATGAAAAAAAACTGGAGGTGCCTGCCCTCTGCTGCTGTGAGGAGCTCGGTTCTGGCTGAGCCCGGCGCTGTGAGCCCAGCTGGCTGCCAGAGAGCTGGGGGGGAAACATGAATTCACAGGAGCCCGTTTGCTCTTGGACCTCGGCAGCTCCCCCGGGGGCTTCACCCTTGGGTGCTGACACGCTCCTCCCCAACCCCCATGGCCACACTGTCCCAGCCTCGGGCAGGGACCGTCCTCCCCATCCTGCTGGGGGGAAGCTGTTTGCAGAGAGGGGTTGAAGGCATGGCCAAAATCCCTGCTTCTTCAGAGGCCAACGTGGGGCTGGCTGAGGTGGGACTTGGCTTTTGCCTCAAAGTTCTTGCAGAACATCTCTGCTTGGGCCACGTGTTGGTACCCAGAGCCCTGTGCTCGGTGCTGCTGCCTTGTCCTCGCTGTGTGGTGGGGAGATGGAGCAGAACCTGGCTTCTGCTGCCCCATCCATCAGGTGTGTGTAACAGGGATGCAGGAATTCATCTGGCTCTGAACAACCCCCCCCCGGATGGAGGCTGGGACCAGAGACCATCCACTGCTGGATTCTTGGGCTGCGCTCACACTTTAGTGCTTATTTTTGCTTCTAATAGTCTTTTCTTGCCCAGTCGGCTGTTTTCTATTCTCTTCTCCCTTTTGTGGTCTCCTCTCTCATGTCCCAACCCTGGTTATTGCAGTGTGTGGCCTGGATTGGGGCTACGGGATGGGGTAGCCCTCACTGGCCTGGGGTGGTCCACGGGGGGGTGGCCCCCCTGTCCCCCCCCCCCAGTGACATCCACGGTGATGGGCTGTGAGTGGTACTTAGGGGCTGGGTGCTGGCTCTTCAGAGCTTGCAGGAATAAGCTGTAGAATCGCCCGAAGGAACTAAAATTGGAGTTGCTGTTCGTGGCCCGGCGTGAGGAGTTGTAGGCAATAATCCCGGCGTCAAATCCTGGCAGCAGATGAACCACTGGCCCGTGGCAAAGCCCAGTGTTGGCAGAGCAGGGTGGCCTCGGGCAGGGACAACGTGGGGAGCAGCCTCTGAGGGCTTTTGCAGATGATGAAAACCACCTCGAACCTCACTGCTTCAGGCAAAGGGGAGGGCGACTGCTGTGGAAAAAGGGCTGGTGTCTGTGACACCGTGGCAGCGTCTGCGTCCCAGGGATGGGACTTCATCTCTCCTTATGGCCAGGGCAGAGGTTTATGTGTGGCCACCCCCCAGCAGCGCCGGTGACCGTCCTCCTTCGGGCAGGACCTGCTCCTGCAGCCCGAGGGACATATAAGTAACGATCTTTTCCAACGAGCCGCTCCGCGCTTCCCAGAAATAGCGTTTGCCTCCCGTGGCTGCTGTGATTTATGTTGAGTTCAGATGCTGTTTAAAAATAATCCGCCCGCTAAAATTACACTGTCTCTTATTATAGTCAGCTTTGTGGATGAAGCGCCTATAAAAAGATGGGGAAAAGGCTTCTTGGGGGGTGGTGGTGGGGAACAACTGTTGTTTTCCTTAGGAAAGATGTTTGTCCTTGGCCAGAGACGCTCTCCGGGGCAGGAATAGCGTTGGCACAGTCGGATCACCCCAATTACCCCCCAGGGAAAGGCAACAGGCCCGTTCCCAGTTTGCCCCTGCCAAGAATTCGTGTTACCTACCCCAGACTGGACGTGCAGGGGTTAAACACGTCATTTAACCTGCAGCTCAGATGAGAACTCTTCTAATTAGGGAGCAAGGAGTTTTAGCTGGTAGTGGAGAAGCCTCCTCCTGCCCCACAGCTCGGTTGTTCCCGAAGCTTTGGATACTTGGATTTATTTCTAAAATACCACAAGCTGCTCTTGTTGTTTTATTGGGGGAAAGAACCTAGAGCCTGTAAAATACAATTCCCTGGGATAGCAGGCTAATCCTCTTATTTCTACACATTTCTGGATGATTAAATGGCTGGATTATTTAAGTAGTGATTTGTTACTAGATTGCATCATCAAGGAGATCTGAGGCATAAATATTAGCTCTGGGCTTTGGGCTCTTTACTGTTGAAAGGGGTAGAAGGTGTTCGGCAGACAAAAGCCAGAGAAATTAAATTAAAGGAGCATGTGGAGCCGCGGGTCGTGGTGAAGCCCCTAAACCCCTGTTGGCTGGTGGAGCTTTAACCTTCACGGAGAACACGTCCAGTCGGTACCAGCAGCTTTGCCTGCTGAGTCCCGTGTCCTGCCGTGTTTCCGCCTGAGCCACCCCTTCTGCTGGTCCTGGAGATGAGTTTTGTACGCATTTGTTGGCTTCTTGGGCTTGGATGAGCCTTTTCCCTGCTCTGCTCCTAGCCTTGGCAGCCCTTCGTGTGCCCTCTGCCTGGTAAGGGGGGTTTGGGGGTCCCACAGCAGCCCCTCGCTCTGCTCCCTCTTCCCCAGCCCCGTCCCACCCCCGCCATGGGTCCCCTGTGGCTCCTGGTCCACGCGTGGTGGTGGCCGATGGTGCTCAGCTGTGTTGTCACCATCTCTGCTCCCCTCCACACCCCTCCTCCGCCTGTACCCAAACACCTCTGGGACCCCCACTCACCTGGGGGGTGATGATGGGTCACGGGGTCTTCGTTACCTTCTTCTCCCCAGCTCCCAGCTGAGCTCTGGAGAAGGACCTGCTCTTTGGTGGTGGGTCTGGAGGCTTTGCTGCTCCCGTTTTGTGTTGTGTCCTCCAGCTGTAATCCCCCAAACAGCCACGTCAGGAGAGATGGGGGTTGAGCAGCACTTTGGTGGATGCCCTGGGGATTTTAGTAGCACTGAGCAGCACAGGGGCTTTGGGAAGAAAATGCCCCATCCCTGGAGGGGGCTTGGAGCAACCTGGTCTGGAGCTTCAAGGCTAGGTTGGAGGGGGCTTGGAGCAACCTGGGCTGGTGGGAGGTGTCCCTGCCCAGGGCAGGGGGTTGGAACTCAATGATCTTTAAGGTCCTTTCCAACCCAACCCAACCCATTCTATGATTCTTTGAAAGTTTATTCACTAGGAAACGTGGGGTTTTATTCGATTCTTTTGAGAAAAAACACCCTTTCCTATTGAATAAAACCCCACGTTTCCTAGAGAAGAAGGTGAGTGCACATGGCTTCAGCTCTGGGTGAGGGGCCAGCAGGTCTGGGGCTTCCTCTCTGCCTGTGATGTGCTAAAAATCAGCTGGGTTGAATATTTTCAGGGCTGTGTGATGGAGGGATGAGAGGTGGCTGAAAAAAATCGAGGAGCGCAGTTGGGGCAGCGGGGGTGGGTGGTGTGTGCCTCCTGCAAGGGTTTGGGTATCTGAGGTTTAGAAGAAACGCTGTTGGAATGAACCAATGAAAAAAAAAATATGGCAATAATAGAAGTATTTTAAGCATAATACAGATATTAAAATTAGTACGAGCAGGAAGGTGGTTTTTGCTGTGGACTTGAAACCAGAGCAGGGTTGGAAAAGCGCAGTTCCTCAGCCCCTTCAAGAAATTTGGTTGAAAAATAAGACAAAGTAAATATTTACTTGAGCTTGGGCTGTCCGAATGCATTATTGCTTTGGGAATTCTCAGCTCTGGTACGTTAATACTTTCATCTGTTGTGTTAATGAACCCTCTGACAGCGAGGCTGGAGCACACACACCCCCCCCCCCCCAAACCCCCCAGACATTGGGGGGCTGCCCATGGCTCCCCCACCCCTTGTTTAAACACAAAAATCTGCTTTTTAATGAATTCAACCTCCAATGCAAATTGAATTCCAAATAATAAGTAATTAACTTTATCAAATTGACATTACCGTTTATAACAAAATGTCAACATTGCCTTTATAAACAAGGCAGAGCTGGTATTTGCAGAGCTCTGGAGTTGGGGGTGGGGGGGAGTCTGAAAATGCAACAAAGCCCAGAAATGAGCAAATGATGCGGGTTTTGGATGCGGTTTCCTGTTTGCTGCTATTTGCGGGGGCGGGGAGAGGAGGTGTCCCATGAGCTGGAGACCTTGGTACCCCGTGTGGCACGGCCAAAGGATGCAGGATGCTCGAGTGAAGGCTGGTGGGGTGGGATGCAGCCCCCCCCTGCCCCCGGACAGGGCAGGTATCACAAAAACCGTGGTGGTGTTCTCGCAGATAATTTCATGTTTAAAGGGTGTTTAAGTGGAAAAGCAGGGTTTGTATAAAGCTGATGGTATTTCCAGCGGTGTGAAAGGCAGAGGTCAGGCTGCGGTGCCGGGATCCCAGCCTGGATTTCCACCTTCCTCCCCAGTTCTGGGGCTGACACCTCCGGTTTTATAAAGAAGGGGGAAAAAAAGAAGCGATGGATTAGGAAAAACGTGGGTCTGGACCGGAGGCCGAGCCCCTGATGGGGGCACAGGCCTAATAAAAATGTGAAAATTTGCAAACTGGGAAGCTCCTTTAAAAAAATAAAATTAAAAAAAAAAAGTGTTAAAAAAAAAAAGTAATCAAAAATGTTCACTCTCCCATATGGAAAGAAAATCACTTCTCTGTGTGCATTGGCGACAGTGCTGGATATTTTCTTGTTACCCAAGAAATGAGGTTACTCATTTACCTCCAGTGTCCCGGCAGGCAGAGGTTAATAGCGGCAATAAGGATAAAGTTAATCCTTCCCCCTGAAAGCACAAATTGGGGTGGAATTTAAACGCAGAAACCTGGAAGGGCCCTGCCCCTGTGGTTCCCCTGAAGGAAGCAGGAAATATGGGCCGTGATTTTTTTTGTATTTGAGGGTGTTGAGCAATGATTCCAGGGTAAACGCAGGGATCCCCAGTCCTGTGGGGCTGGGTCAGAGATGGGGGGGTCCAGACGCGACATAAATGACATCTGAGCTGGGGTGGCAGGTTCCTTCCGTGTGATTTTGGTCATAATTTTATAAGGAATTCTGTTCGTAATGGAAAAATATCCATTTTATTGGCGTGGGTGGTTCTGTGAATGTCTCTTTTTTGCTTATTCCCCCCCCCCCCCCTTTTTAACTGCAATTCAACATTTCTGGCAAAGGCCACCAAAACTTTGGCAACCGAAAAGCAAGTATTAAAATAAATCTCTGTGTGGATTGGCAGCTCAGAGGTGTCTGCCCCAGGGATGGGTATATGGGCAATTAGAAGCTTTAATACTTTAACGATCCAGGTGCAAAAGAAGTATTTTTATGTGTTTTTTTTTTTTTTTTCTTCCTGAAGGTTGCTACTTAGAATCCAGCCCTTCAAGAAGATGCCAGTGGGATTTGTGGCCTTCCGTTTCAATACGCCTCCTGGCAACAATCAGCAGGATAAATTTCAATTTAAAGGCTAATTTCTTGGGATTATTAGGGGAAAAACCGGGATGGGAGGAGGAGAGCAGCTCCCCACCCAAAGCGGGGCTGCGGCTTTGGGGGATGTGAAGCCGTTGGAAAACACGCTTTTGATTCAATCCAAAAAAATCCATCTTCTGGTTAAGCTTAAAAAAAAAAAAACAAACAAAACAAAACAAAACAAACAAAAAATCCCAAAAATCATCACCAAAAAACCAAACCCCAAACCCACACATTAATCTCATCGGTGGAAATAATCACGTTGGGTCTATGATCTTAATCTTTTACGCCGCGCACATCTGGAAAAGTAGTTTGGGGGGGAAATAATATAAACTTGGGCTGAGCTGTATAAACCCAAAGGGGAGAGCGATTTCGCTGACCGTCAGCTCGGTGGCCCTTTGTCACACGCCTCCTTGTAACAATATTGACTTTATAACACCTACACTTTGTTCTCTTCCTTCCCAGGCCGGCTGCTAAGTGCTGCTAAAACAAACATCACATGCTCGGCGGGGCTCCGACAAGGTTTGCAATCAAGCCCTCTCTAATAACCGCTTAAATACTCTCATCGAGCTTGTCCTTGCTGTTTGCTTTAGGACATGGTGTTTTTTTCCCCCTCTTCCCTTCTGTATTTATTCTGCGCCGGCGATAGTCGGAGCTAGAGGTCACGCAAAGTAAATGCAGGTGGTGGTTGGTTTTTTTTATGGATTTGGTGGGGTTTGTTTTGTTTTGGTTTGGTTTTTTTTTTTTTAAATTTTTCCTTTCCCCTGGGTTGGCTGCCGTCAGTGAGTTTGCCTTTCTCCGTCAGCAGAGTGCATGTGGCTCTAAAAGCATCACCTCCTTGTGTTGGGTTTGGTTTTGTTTTGTTTTTGGAGGTTGGGTGATCCGCCCTGAATGTGGCTTCTGATTCCCTCTCCTGGCGGGTCCTCAACACCAGACGTGGCGAATGAGAGGTGACGAAAAGAAATAAGAGCTCATTTTAGCAGGAAGAGGGGAATCTGCACAAAATTATGTTCCTCCTTTTGCACTTAAGGGTGGCAGAAACCAGACCAGTTGCTCGGAAGAGACTGGAAAATGAAGCAGAAAACCCCCAGGGACCCTGTTGCCCCTGCCCTGTCCCAGGACAGCAGCTCTCCTTCACTGTCCCCAGCTCTTCCCAGGGGATTGCAAGGGTGGATGATGCTGCCTGTTGGTTTCTTGCTGGGCTTAAAACCGCCCTCTCCTCTCCCTGCATCTGCAAAGGAGCTGCTCTGTAAAGATACCTATAGGTGCTGTACAGGTGAGGCTATAGGGACGCTGGGGCTGGGGTGTTGTCCTTGTGGGAGCACAGCCCCCTTCTCCTCCAGGGGACTGCTCTGGGTTTGCAGGACACATCTCCATCATCTTCTGTGGATGCATCATCTTCCATGGCCGTATCCCTGCCAAAGCATCCCCGGATGGGCTGCTGTACATCCCCCGCACACCGTGGGGTCTGGGAGGGGGCTGGAGGCAGACGCCTACACAGCACTGTGGGGGGGTGCAGATCTCCAAACACCCTTCCAGCCCTTTCCTCACAAAGCTCCTGTGATACCCCAACAAGGCAGCTCAAATGCCCTCTCCCTGGAGCAGCTCCATCCCTGTCCCATGCCCCGCGCTCAGCTGCCCCCACCTTAGTGCTGGAAACCGGAGCTTTGTCATCAAATAACCTTTTTGGCTGATTTCACGGCTCGTGGGGCTTTGGGAAAATCTGTTCCCTCTTGTCCCAAACTGTGCTGTGCTCCTGTGGCTCGTGTTCTGGTGGGGATGGCAAAAGCAAGCGGCGTGTCCCACCTGGAGATGTGCTCGGTGTGGGTGCAGGTGTGGGGCTGTCCCTCCTCACACCCCCCGGAGCCCGGCGGTTATTCCCCAGGCTCCCCAACCCCCCTGCACCGCCCAAAATTAAAATAAATGGTGATTTTTACTGAGCTGACCCATTGCTGGGGTGGGGATGGGGAGGAAGATGCTCTGCTCAACAGCAGATGGGCAGAGTCATAGAATCACAGAGTGGTTTGGGCGGGAAGGGACCTTAAAGCCCCCCCAGTGCCACCCCCTGCCCTGGGCAGGGACACCTCCCACCAGACCAGGGTGACCTCCCACTGGACCAGAAGTTCACGGAGGGTTCAGATACAGCATCCAGAGTGATTTCTGCCCTCGGTGGCGGGCAGCAGAGGAAGGCTGTCACAGCTACTCTGGAGGTGACCCCAAACCCCATCCCGCAGAGGAGACGTGGCTCCCTGGGGGGACCCTCCATCCCTCCTCCACACCCGCCCCTCGCTTTTTAAGCCCCACTGTAACAGCATGGAATTAAACCTTCCCTCCCTTTTAATTTGAGAAAAATCTGCTTGCACCTTACAGGGAAGCTGCCGCCTCGGGGGAGGACAACTCCCAGTGGTCCCCATCCCTCGGGCACGCTCTGCCCAGCACGGGGACCACCCCAGCCCAGCAGCGGGTCAATGCGGAGGATGAGGATGAGGATGCGATATTTAAATCATCAGAGAGACCATTTGAAACGGGGAACTGAGTAAGTGAAGCATGGGAGATTGATTGGAAGTCTGACTTTTTTATGGCCGGGGGACTTCAAGCTGTTGTCAATATTTTCTGCATTAATAATGAAAACCATTAAAAAGGGGGTGGGGGGCGACGGGCAGCGTTCCCAGGGGCTGGGAGGTGTGGGGAGCGCTGCTGGCACACCATTGATTTCCCCCGTGCTGACAGCAGCAGCAGCCCCCCAGCCGTGAGGCACTTATTAAAGCAGCGCTGATTTAAAAAGGGAGAAAAAAAAATTATTAATAATAATAAAAAACCGGTTATGATAGGAAATGATGAGTTGGGCTGGTTTTACATCCCGTCCCCGTGTTGATTTGTAGCTGCAGGAAGCGATTTGAGGCTGAGCTGGCGATGGGGAGCATCCTGGGGGGGGATGCGATCCCAGCCCTGGGGGAGAATTCCTTCGCCCAGAGGCATTTCAGCAGCACCCATGGGTGCTGCCCCCGCCCTGGGTTCTGTTTATAAATCATTTAGTTGTTTTTTTTTTTTCACTTCCATCTTGCTGGCCAGGCTGATGCCCGCTCTCACCCCGTCCTGCTGAAACAATACCCAGGCGGTAGCTGGCACCCGCTCGCGAAACATCCATTACCTTGGTCTTTGCAATCAAAAGCCATTTATAGTAAATGTGTTTGCTTTGTACTGAATTACTCACGGCGCTGCCAAGTACAACCACACCAGCTGTTAATTAGAGTTTAGCTTTTATTACCAAAAAGTCTGCTCTGTTGATATGGAAAATGGGAATAAAAAGTCATTTAACCTATTGTGATGTGAAAATAAACTATGACTTGTTGGTTTAATTAAATAGTCTATTTATCTAGCCGTCAAAGTGTTTGAGCATACACAGGATTATGAGCAGCGTTACGCTGGCTTGTCTCCCGTTGTCTGAATAATCCGTGGTGTTTGAAGTGACAGTTACCTGCTAAATGGCCCGTTGAACTCCGCGTGAATCTTCCAGCAGAAAAGTTCGATCCTTCCCTTCCCGAGGAGCTGCCACCTCCTTCCCACCGCCCTCCCTCAGTTATTCCTGCTGCACAGTGAGGAGCATCCCCGTCCCCCCATCCCTGTCCGTGTCCACATGTTCCTTCCTTCCCAAAACCATTCCCACTGGGCTTCTCATGGGATGTCACTGTGTGTTTCATGGAGGGAATCATACTGGGGTTTCCAGTATGGGCTCCGTCTTCATCTTTGGCATCCTGCTCTTTAGGATGAAGCCCATAAAGGAGTTTATTCACTCTCAGATCTGATGGTCTTTATGTTTTGTGCCTTCTCTTTGTCCCTGCAGCTCTGACTTGGAATTCCAGAGCGGTTTGGGTTGGAAGGGACCTTAAGGACCACCTGGTTCCAGCTTGGATCATCGAGGAAAAGACCAGGGAAGCTGGCTCATGGTGAAGCCGGCACATTGGGGACCTCCAGCTGGCGAGGTGAGGATGGCAAGGTGGGGAGCAGTGATAAATGGAGCGGCTCCAGCCCCTCTCCTGGGGGGAAAAATGAGGGTGAGGGTTCTTCAGGTGTTGAAGGGGAAAAATAGATTTCAATCTGGCGGTGGGAAGGGCAGGGAGGTTTGCCTCGGTGCTCCCGGGAGGGCGAGCAGCTCAGCGCGGCAGCTCCGGGGATGAAGCAGCATCTCAGCGCTGGGATACTGAGCGAGGCAGGAATGTAAATCCCGGGGTTTCCAGGGCACGGCTCTCAATCACAACGGGAGCTGGTGCCGATGGGAGTGGGGTGGTGAGGGGCAGCGTGGAGCTGAGCTGTCAGGCAGAGCGTTGCGAGCCGCCCGGGAGGACACCGTGCCTCTTGCTGGAGGGAGTTCAAGGATCTTTACTCATCTGTGGCAGCAATGGCTTTGTTATTGCTTCTTTTCCTCCTTCCTCTTAGAAAGTATTTCACCATCTGCCAAGGCTGGAGGGAAGATTTGTCGCTTGCCAGCCTCGGGGGGGGGAGAGCGGTGGGGTCCCACCAGGGCTCTGAGGGAGGCACACAGGTTTTTCTGTCTCAGGTTTAACACCAAACAGACCAACCAGCGCCACGGAGCATGGGTTTTACTCCTGGGGACATGGGGGTTGTGTTCCTGACGTGGGTCAGGGGCTTCTGCCTGTCCCTCCCACCACGTCCCCTCCCGTCCATCGCTCCTCCGTCGCACTTGCCCGGCTGCTCACGCTGCTGTTGGGCTGCGAAGGGGATGAGGAGCTTTGGCAGCCCCTTCCCAGCACGGACCGGTGCATCTGTGCGTTGCAGCTCTGCCATCCTGCTCCCACCAAAGAGGGGATGCGCTGCCGGCCGCCTGTGTCACCTCCAGCCTCGTGGCACTGCCCCTGCTGTGGTGGCAGGAGGCACCAGAGAGAGATGGCTTCCCTCTGTCACCCTGGTTTTGTCCCCGGCTGAGTTGAACTAGTGCTGGCAAGATCTGGAGCAGGGTGTTTTGCCTGGGTGGATTTGGAAGGAGAAGCTGACAACCAACAGCAACGACTCGTTGGGGAGACCTTGGAGCCCCTTCCAGTCCCTACAGGAGAGATGGGGAGGGCTCTTGATGAGGGAGGGGAGCCCTAGGAGGATGGGGAAGGGTTGGACACTGAAAGAGGGGAGATGGAGATGGGATGTGGGGAAGAACTTGTTTGGTGTGAGGGTGGTGAGAGCCTGGCCCAGGTTGCCCCGAGAAGCTGTGGCTGCCCCATCCCTGGAGGGGTTCAAGGGCAGGCTGGAGGGGGCTTGGAGCAACCTGGTGTGGTGGGAGGTGTCCCTGCCCAGGGCAGGGGGTGGCACTGGGGGGGCTTTAAGGTCCCTTCCCACCCAAACCATTCTATAAGTTCTACTAATCTTGGTGTTGCAATGTGTTCCCTGGGGAGCTGGGAGAAGAACTTGTTCTGCCTTGAGCGAGGTGCACTGGTGCATCCTGCACATTGTCCATCGATGGCCTCCCCCAGGCAGATATAGGTGCTGGGTGCCAGCCTTATTCTGCCAATAGCTCATTAACCCTTCTAACAAGCCCGGGTGTTGCTGTTCTGCTTCCTTCTGGCTGGAAACCACCCTCAGCTGCTCTTCCCAGACCCCGGGATGAGAGGGATGCTCTGACCTTGTGTGGTGCCGCTGGCTGAGAAGAAGCTTCATTGCAGGTCGCTCTCTTTGGTGTCAGCCCGATGCTTCCTCTTTAAATCCCGCAGAGGTGGCACAGAGCACACGTGTCCTACACAGAACTCCGTCTCCAC
Source organism: Calidris pygmaea (assembly GCA_003697955.1). NCBI lineage: Eukaryota > Metazoa > Chordata > Aves > Charadriiformes > Scolopacidae > Calidris > Calidris pygmaea. Next base: position 991,806 of record QJSC01011515.1, on the reverse strand, counting down.
AAGAGCACTAAACTTGTCACGGCTGTTTACTTACGCCTTGGCACTGTTTGTGTAGTCAGAAGTCTTGATCTCGTATTTATCTTCCCTTAAAACAGCTACAGTTTATAGTTTAAACACATTAATCATTTCCAAGCCTTTAAAGGGCTTTTAAGTGGAGACACTGGTTTTGTTTGCCTTTTAATTTTTATTTCAAGTCTCCCTTCCGAATCAGGAGGCAAGTGCTTTAAAGGACATTGAAGGAGCACAGCCCCACATAAACTACGGGCCGATAAGTACGTTCTCATGCCAAAAAATCTCTGTGGGGATCACTGTGCTTTGGGGGGACCCCTCCACGTGGGGGCAGACACCAGGTCCTTCTGGCTTGGGCTGGTTTGGCATCTGCTGAGTGGTGGCAGGACCTGCTGAGGTCCCGTACAGAGGACATGGGGCTCCCCAGCGTGCTCCTGGGTTCAAGCTGCTGTGTCTCCAGCCCAGGGCAAGGAACGGGTGATGGGACAGGAGGAAACAGCCTCAAGTTGCACCAGGGGAGGTTTAGGATGGATACTGGGGAAAATTTTTTCGTGGAAAGGGTCATCAAGCCTTGGCAGAGGCTGCCCAGGTCAGTGGTGGAGTCTCCATCCCTGGAGGGATTTCAAAGCCGGGCAGACGTGGTGCTGAGGGCCATGGGTCAGGGGTGGGTTTGGCAGCGTGGGGTTGATGCTTGGACTCCAAGATCTTTCCAATCTTGACAATTCTATGATTCGCACCCCGCAGCCAGCGTGGCCTTTGGGGTGGTATGTGGGGTGGGATGGCACCTCCTGGGCTGGGGGGATGCTGGGTTTGTGTGGTTGGGCTGCGAGGGAGGTGCTGATGCCTTCAGTGGTTGACTTGGCTGAGCTGCTCCAGGGCTCGAATGTAGTTTTTTACAGTCCCTGGGTCTTATAAATAGATGTCACGGTGTTCTAGCTGAAGGTTAGAGGTGGTCAGAAGCGCTGGCGAAGCACAGCCTCCCTGAGGAGGGGGGGGATGGAACTCGGTGATCTTCAAGGTCCCTTCTAACCCAAACCATTCTACTCTGTGATCCTAAGGAGACAACCCATCGCTATTTGGGGTCTGTGTTGCTGGTTGGGTTGCGGGCTCTGTGGCTGACCGTGCCAGGGTGGCTCACGGGTGTGGGGTTTGGGCTAAAAACTTCTCCCCCAGGGTTTTCCAGGAAGAGAGACGGGCTGTGATGGAGCGATGCTGGTTCTCCCTCAAGGAAAGCCCCACTGGGGACACGGCGATTGGTTAAATACCATCCCACTTACTCACTTTACAGGGACTATATTCTGCCAAGAGTAAGAAAACTTTTCATTTTTCCATTTCATATAGAAATAATAAGCATTGTGAGGGGCTAATTGCTTTGGGGCATCGGTCAGGCAGGCGAAGCCTCCCATTAGCGAGGGGTTGTGACCTCCAGTCACCAGAGTCTGGCTTAAAATGCATGAAGTAAGGCTGATGGTTTCTGCTAATCGCCCACAGCCAGGTGCCAGCAGCTGGGGGTTCCTGGCTGGAAAGTGGCAGGATTTGTCCCCCCTGTTCCCTTTAGGCTCGGCACGGCTTCACCGGGGGGGCTGCAAAGCACTTTGTCACCCGTCCTTGCTGGCCTGGGGGGGTGCAGAGCTTGGCGTCGTTAATCCAGCACCTTGCACAAGCAAAAAAACCTGCAAAAAGCAAAGAGGGAGAAGGGGCTGCTTGTCCTGCTGCCTCCCGAGCCACTGGCCCAGATGGGACTTTAACATCCCACATCGTGTCCCCCCCCATCCCGGGGGACACCGGGCGCTCCGGAGAGGGAGGGATGATGGAGAGATGCTGGGAAATCAGGGCACGTTTCCCCCCGCTCCCTCGGTGCAGCGGAGGTGTGGGATGCTGCTGTTTCACGGGGGTGTTGACGTTTCTCCCGTGGCGCTGTGGGAGGGGGACCCCCCCTCGCAGACCTGTTTTCCCCCTGCCTTGAGCAGCTGTAAAGGTGGATTTGCCAGAGCCCGTCTCCGTGTCAGGATAAATTACTGTTGTTATTCCCAGAGTCCCCTCTCGCTGCTGCAAACGGCTCCCGGGGTGTCAGCGCTGAGCCCGTCTGGAGCCACCAAGAGCCACAGACGAGGCACAGTGTCACCGTAAGGGGGTTGTCACTGGAAGAGGCTGGGATGTATCCTCACATCGTGGGGTGGAAAACTGAATGTCTTTTACTTTCTTCCACCTTTCAGGATGAATCATAGAATGGTTTGGGTTGGAAGGGACCTTAAAGATCATCTCGTTCCAACCCCTGCCCTGGGCAGGGACACCTCCCACCAGCCCAGGTTGCTCCAAGCCCCCTCCAACCTGCCCTTGAACCCCTCCAGGGATGGGGCAGCCACAGCTTCTCTGGGAACCTGGGCCAGGCTCTCACCACCCTCACACCAAACAAGTTCTTCCCCACATCTCAGCTCACTCTTTCCGTGTCCAACCCTTCCCCCTCCTCCTAGGGCTCCCCTCCCTGATCCAGAGTCCCTCCCCATCTCTCCTGGAGCCCCTTGAGGGACTGGAAGGGGCTCTGAGGTCTCCCCGGAGCCTTCTCTTCTCCAGGCTGAACCCCCCATCTCTCTCAGCCTGTCCTCACACCATCAGTGGGATGAGTGGGATGATTGTGCATCCCACGTTTCCAGGGCTGGAGCTGAGGCCCGAGGAGGCTTGCCAGGTGGGGATGAACATGGATTTACCATCTCATTGACTTGGGAAAGGGGAATCGTGTCGGTGCTGGTGGGGCTGCAGGGCTCCGGGTGTTATAGTAGTGGCTCATCATCTGTGTGACAGCCCTAGGAACAAGGCATTCCACCCCAAAACTCAACGTCCTGCGCCAAGCAGATGTCCCGCCGGCCGTGCTGCAGCTGATCCCTTGATTTTTTTGGGAGCTCCATCACTTCCCAGGTGGTGAGCTGGACACACAGAGCCCTTCTCCTCGGCAGCAGCTGTTGCAAAGTGGCATGTGAAGGGCTGACCACACTTAAAGGATCTCCCAAAAGAAGCAAAGAAAAGTCCATGTGTGTTTCGTGCTGGAAATTCTCCGGTGACGGTCAGGAATCGGCCTCAAACCACCCCATTTCAGCCCAGAAGGTGGATTTGCTGGTGAGCAGGGGGGTGGGAAGGGGGGGAAAGGAGTGAGTAGTGATCCCGGCAGGGCTCCAGCTGCCAGATCTGGCTCTCTGGCCCACGACGTGGATTTGACAAGCTCCCTGGAGGGCTGTGGGTTCCCAAACCAGGGCATAAATTACGGCGAGGCTTCGCTAAGCCAGCGCTCACATCTGCTGGAGGCAGCCCCGTGCCAGCGCCCTCCGCTCCCTCAAACCAAAACCAGAGCTGTTTGCTCAGCCCTGAAATTCCCGGGGAGAACCAGATCCTGCTGAACCGAGGGTGAAACCCGGCAGAAACCCACGGCGTGGAGCTGGGCACGGCTCTTTCCACCCCCGACAGCCACGAGCAAAAACTCCTTAGAACTCTTCTTATTAAAAATAAGATCGTGTAATTATGCTTTTGCACCGTGGGTCCTCAGCCGGGAAGGTGACCCGAGATCTGAAGCCGTGGCTCGTGTGAGCCCCATGGGAGGTGGGAGCAGCCTTTGCTCCCGGGGAACGGGACTCCCTCTGGGAAGTTTTATGGATGTGGGAAACTGAGAGTCGGTGAGTTTGTCCCAAATACTCCCCTTTGGGCCAAAGCAGGGGGCAAAGCACAGGTTTTTCACCTTCCTGTCCTGTGCTCTGACCACTGGTTCTCAGGGTTTCTGCACATTTGTCTCTTTTTCTGTTACTCTCCCTGCAGTGTGGGTATTGCTACTGGTATCTTTAGTTACTGCCTCACCATAAACAGCTTTTCTCCAAAGTGTTTACTTTACTTGGAGCCTCCTCCAGTTTTGGCCTGCAGTGTTATCATGGCAATAGTGAAAGGAGAGGCAAGAAACGGTTTGGGGACTAAGACCAGGGATGCTGGGAGCCCCTGGGGGCTGCAGGGGTGATGGTCCAGTGAGGAGGAGAGAGGCCACATCCACAGAGCATCGGGATGTGGTGTCTCCTCATCCAGGGAGATCCCACATCCACAGAGCATTGGGATGTGGTGTTTCCTTATCCAGGGAGATCCCGCATCCACAGAGCAGTGGGATGTGGTGTCTCCTCATCCAAGGAGATCCCACATCCACAGAGCATCAGGATGGGGCATCCCACTGCTGGGGGTGGTGGGCTGATGGGTGATGACCCCCCTCCGCAGCCTCCTGCTCTTGTGCTGCATCCTCCTCCTCAACATCTTCTTTTTCTCTAGGGCAGAGCCCCAAGGTGTCTCTGGAAATGCAGAAGTGGCTCGGTAAGCCTGTGGTTAATCTGCTCTTGGCCCCTTTATTCTTTGAAATAATAAATAATAGAGGCGGCAATAAATAATAAAGCCTCGGGAGGGGACAAATGTCATTTCTGTAGGTGACTTTCTGCTGGGAGAGCCTGCTGGTCTGCATCCTTTCCCGGGCGATACGGAGGGATCATCTCCCACCTTGGAGCGATGCGTGGCGCCGAGGGAGCTGCCTACATCTGCCCGCCGCTGTGCAAATATTAGCTAATTAAGTGGCAGCAACCTTATCTAAAGGACACTTGTGATGGCGTTGTTCGTGGACACAGCAGGTAATGGGGGCGGGGAAGAGGAGGGAGGGGGATTAATTCCCAGAAGTGATTTGCAAAAAAAAGGAAAAAAAAAAAATAGAAAAAGGTGGTATGTTGGAGCTGGCCGAGGATTTTAACAACACTTTTATTGCCAGGGTTTGTCAAGGGGGGACTCCCAGGTGCCTGGAGGTGCCAGGGGAGACCCCAGGACCCATCTCCCATGGATTTGGGTTGGGTGCAGAGGCCAGGCTTGCTCCAGGGGGTGCGGGGGCACCGGTGTCCCACCAGTGTAGCTGAGGGGTTCGGAAGAAAGGCAGAACCGGCTGCTTTTACTGCGCTGAAAGAGATGATGCCTCAAACCTCAGCGCTTGGAAGGAAAGGAAAAATCATGTCCAAAGCCCTCCAGTTCTCGTGTCCATCACACCCCTGCCCCAGGCACCTCCAGCTCTGCTCCTGCCCCCCGGGGTTTGCTGCCTGGTCAGAAGCTCATCCCCGCTCCCATGGCTTGTCCCTGCTCCCACAGGCCCCCCCGTGCCTGGTTGTGGGGACGGGGGCTTCGAGGTAAAAGGCATTAAAGCTTGTGAGCTGTGGGGTCTGGCAGTAAGGAGGTCTGGCTGAGTGGCCTTGGCAGGGCTCCCCGGAGGGTGATGCATCCTCGTTTTATCTGCGAACTGGATGGCTGCTCCCTGCGATGTTTATTTTAAGCAATTTTGCTAAATGTTGTGAGTGATTTCTGTTTACCCATGGGCAGTGATGCTGAAAGCAATCCCGGAGGTTCAGATAAGGTTCCCAATAACTTGCAGTAGGATTATTTCTGCTCCCCTGCAAAAATAATAATAATAATAATAATAATAATAAAAATCTCCTGGCTGTAAAATGTGATGGGCAAACTGGGAGTGCTGGTGACGCTGCTCACACACATTCTTCTTTTTCCCCGCGGAGGGAAGGACAAAGTGGCCGTTTGCCAGCGGGCTTTAGTGTCCTGAGGGTCCATGTGCACGTTGTTATCTTGTACCCTGTAACTCGGGATTCCCTCTTGCTTCCTTCATTAATTTCTAGCCAATTAATTTTGTATCTTGCTATAGAGGTCAGTGCACCGAAAGACTTTTTTTTTTTTCTTTTCTTTTCTTTTTTTTTTTTTTTTTTAATATAAAATCACTGGAAAGAAGTGAGGCTGGAGGTTGAGTGTTAGATTTGCAGCTACAAGACCTCCAGGTTGTGCCAAGCACCGAGGGGACTCACGGTCTCGCTTGTGTTGCTTTAATTGCGGAAAAATCTAGCTGGTCTTTATTCAAACAGAAACAGTTTTGTTGGGACAAGGCGGGCAACAAAATTTGGGGCTTTAATATTGAAAATATTAAAAAGATATTGAAAATTCATATTGAAAACCTGTCCTCCCCGGCTCCCGCAGCTCTGCAATTGTAACAAATGCTTTTTCCATAAGATGTCAGTGTGGCACAGGAGTTTGGATGCTTGTTTGTAAGTCGGGGGAGTAAATCCCCGGCAGGCAGAGGCTGGAAAGCCATCTTCTGGCCCGCCACCAAGTTTCAGCTCATTTGCAGCTCACGGCATTAATTTTTTTTGCGAGTGGCAGCGCTGATCCGGTGCCACGGAGGGACCATGGCTCACCCCTGGGGTGTTCAAACCGGTGTGAGATGTGTCCAGCAGCCCAGGGATCTCCTCCTGCCCCTGCACGGTCGGTGCTTTCATCCTGCTGGTTCCATGGGGCTTCTTCCACACCCCCAAAAAAAAATCCAGCCTCGAATGCTCTTTCCTCCATTCTCTGTGTTTGAAACAATAAGCGGGGAAAATTCTTGGCGTATTAATAATATTCTGGATCTCTTTTATGCACCAGATGTAACCAAAATAGGGAGAAAAAAAAACAACAAACCAACCCACTTTGAGATGCTTTTGGCTACTGTCTGACTTGGATGGTCCACAAGGAAGGGAAGGCAGGAGTCCATCAATGTGGGTAAATGTGGATATTCAGGCAATGTTTTCTCTGACCCTTTCATGGGATATTCTCTCCCCAGAAGCCAACCTGTGGGGAGAGCTGGAGGTGGCCACCCGTGGGGCCGGCCAGGCGCTTGGAGCCAAGTGCTTCACTGGCTGAGCCACGGGCGAGCCCGGAGGAAGAAATCAGACTAATTAGGAGAAATACAGGCTCTCAGCAAATGGGAAAACCATCCAGGGCTCCAAGCCACGAAACACAAGGAACAACCCCGCAAGCCTGCGGCTGTAACGCAGCGGGGAGCTTTATGTAACTCGGGGCTGCGTCCTGCTGGTTTTGTGCTAGAATCTTTTCGGTATCAAGATTTGGCTCCTAACGTGGGACTGAGCTCAGAACCAGAGCCCCACGCCAGCTCCTCCGGCTCAGCCCTGCCCTGTCCTCCTGCAGAGCTGCTGGGATGCTCCCCGGGATGCTCTCCACGATGTTCCCCATGATGCTCTCCACGATGCTCCCCCTGATGCTCTCTCCAACGGTGGCTGCCAGCCTTGGGGCAAAGAGAGGAAGGATGCTTCTGCTCCCCGGCTTGCCCATCTGCAGGGAGGTGGCCTGGTGGTGGCAGCAGCTCCTCTGCTCCCGGCGTGGGCTTAATTGCCCCCGCTGACGAAGCTGTGCTTGTCTAAGGGTTCCTAGTCTTGGATTTGCTGGGAAGGAGCTGCTCCAGAGGCTGCTGAAGGCCATGGAAAGCCTCCCGTTGACCTCATTAAGGGCTGGATCGATGCCTAATGGCAGAGAAAGGGCTCTCCCTGCGCAGTGCTGGCTGTGAGCACAGCGCTCCGGCCCCCGCTCTTCCAGCAGCGAGGACTTCAGGGGCCGAGGGGATTTATTTCCTCCCCGGGTAACGGGCACGCTTGGATAGTTCAGATATTGCACAGTCCTTTTTCCTTCTCCGGTTTCAATTTGATATTTAAATCCAGTAATATGTGTAATAATCTGCATGTCTGGGATTAATCTAATGTTATATGTTTCTTGAAAGCCTTGCTGATCCCGTAGTTAATTTAATCTTTTATTAACATTAACTAGCTCATGTGGTGTCCAGCAAGCCCGGGGAGTACGCTTTCCAATACCAACAGATGACAGAGAGATGAAAATATAATAGCAGATGAATTCCTGCTTTACCACAAAAGCAGGAACGACAACAAGGCTCCGGCAAAGAGCCTTCTCCTGCTCGGAGAGTATTGTCTCCCAGGCAGAGCACGTTCTGTGCCGCTAAGGGGAATTGCCAGGAAGCAATACTTATTGTCGAGGCTTTGAAATGGTAAAGGAAGAGATTATTGAAAGGCATATCTTTGGCCTAGGAGCAGCCTGCACTTAACAGCTATCAATGCACAAGTGCCAAGAGGAAAATGTTAACCTCCCCGGTGCCAAAGAGGCTCCGCGGATCCATTCTCTGGCTGCGGCGCAACGTTATAAAACAGAAATAATGGCGTGCTGGAAAATGGCCATTTCCCTGCTGGAAAGGCTGCTCTTGTGCAAACGCCAAGGCCCTGCCTCTGGCGGAGGGACGGCTTTGCCGGGACAGGCAGTGTCACCATGGCAGGATGACGGTCCCTGCCGGCCCCAGGGGACCACCCGTGGCAGCGTCGGGGGTGACCCCCAGCACCCCTGCCCGTCCCCGCAGCTCCCGACCCGCCGCAGGCATCCCCTGGGATGCTCCCGAGGGTGGCGAGGACGGGGTCCAGGAGGATGAGGGTGGCTGGAAGCCCCCGTTGCCCCTGTCCCGCGCTGCGCGGCCGGCTCTGCGCGTGGAAGGTGGAGGGATGAGGCAGTTTCATTCATTTCCGATGGGATTTTTGCGGGTGCTGCTCCCTTCTCTCCCTCCAACCGTGCGGCTCGGCGCAGCCTGCCTGTCTGTGACACATCCCGCTGCTGGGATTGCCTGTCTGTGACACATCCCGCTGCTGGGATAAGGCTGGCATTGGATCCAGATGGGGAGAGGCTCGGCTCCGGCGGCGCAGAGGGAACGCATTAGCAGCACGCCCTATTCCAAGGAATTCCTTCTCAATTTCCTCCCCCATTATACCGCTGATGCCCAAGCACGGACCCTCCCCTGGTCTCCCTTTGGTTTATCTCCCCATTAACTCTGCTGAACCTGCCTGTTTTCTTTTCCTATTTTGGCAATTTTGTCGGGGCTGGGCAGCCTTGGAAGGTCCAGGTCTGCACGGGGCCATCAGGTGCCTCTTCTGGGACGTGCTGGAAGATGGACCATGGGGTAGGTGGATCAGGGGGACCTTCTGGGGCTGATCTGTCTTCAATGCAGAGTCCTACAAGAATACAGCACCTGCACGGTGCTCACTTTTCATGAGAGACTTTGAGCTGCAGCTTCTCTGAGCCACTTCAGATGAGAGGAGGGAGATGCACACCCCAGTTTGGGATGGAACATCCTTAATTTCTGTCTCTGTCGAGCCTCAATGCTATTTTTAAGTGGTTCAGTGCAACAGCAGCTCATCTTTGAGGGAGCTGGATTGTGTGAGGTGGGTTTTTCAACCATGGGAATGTGCAGAAAGGCTTGGAAAGGGCTGCCCTTGCTCAGAGCTTTGGGTGAGCTCCCCTGTGTGTCTGCCTGGGGAGGTGTGTGAGCTTCTGTGTCCGGCTCTGGAGTCCTCAGCGCAGGAAGGATGTGGACATGATGGAGCAGGGCCAGAGGAGGCCACGGAGATGACCCATGGATGGAGCCCCTCTGCTGGGAGGACAGGCTGAGAGAGTTGGGAGAAGAGAAGCCTCCAGGGAGATCTCAGAGCCCCTTCCAGTCCCTCAAGGGGCTCCAGGAGAGATGGGGAGGGACTCTGGATCAGGGAGGGGAGCCCTAGCAGGAGGGGGAAGGGTTTGACACCAAAAGAGGGGAGATGGAGCTGAGATGTGGGGAAGAAGTTCTTTGCTGTGAGGGTGGTGAGAGCCTGGCCCAGGTTGCCCCGAGAAGCTGTGGCTGCCCCATCCCTGGAGGGGTTCAAGGCCAGGTTGGAGGGGGATTTTTTCCCTTCCCAGCAGAGATTCGATGCCAGTCCCTGTGCTGTGTTTCGGGGAGGGGACCTGCATTTGCTCCATCTCGGGAGCGATGGGATGACCGATACTGTGGCACAGTGGTGGGCTGGCTCTGCCTGAGCCGTGCCGCTCCTCATGGGGGTTTGAGAACTGAGATTGGGTTTAAAAACTGCAAATTTGACTTCTGGATATCCAGCATGGGAATTTTCTTACAAGGGACCCCAGCCCTTCTTTTGCAGGCTGCCCAAAAATGAGACCCGTAAGTGATGCATCGGTGGGGGGGGGTGGGTGGGTTGGAAATAGCCCGAGGCCGGCAAAATGCTGGTTAAACCCCAGTTTCCCCAGAGCAAGGCACCCAATTTGCACTCTGTGAAATCAGACCGGCACAGGCTGTAACGGCAGGGAAGCAGCCAAAAAGGGGAAAAAAAAAAAAAAAAAGGAATTGATATAAACAGGACGGTAAATGGGGTTTTCACTGGTTTAGTGAGAAGTTAGCAAACGAGGTGGAAAAGGCCGGGCTCTGTTTTCTGAGCTGAAAGCTACAGTCAAAAGTAAACTTTCGGAAAGTGTGGTCTCCTCTGAGGTCTGCGCCGTGGGGAACACGGCGGGGCTTTCCAAGCCTCAACTGCTTTTGCTGGGCTAATAAAAGTTATAAGTAATGAAGGAGAAGACGTAGTGGAATGGGGCTATGTGAGAGCCAGGACCTGAGCCGAAACTTCAGATCTGGGCCCAGCTTTTTAAAAAAAAAAAAGACAACAAAAAAAGACCAAAACCCAGCTTGTGGCTCCAGACGGGGGCAAGATGCAGGAAGCTGTGAGGTCTGGGATGTGCGAAGCTGGCAGACCCCGGGCAGCTCCATCCCCTGCCAATTTCTCACAAGATCTTTACATTTTTTCAGGTGTGGGCCTGGTTTTAATTTAATTTTTTTTTAATTTTTGCTTTAAGAGAAGGTGCACCAGCGTGTGCTTGGGGAGGTGTCAGAGGAGGGCAGGCTGTGGTGGAGAAGCAAAGGCAGAGGAGGTGGAAAAATCACATTCTGGGAAAAATTGGCTTTTGCATCCATCTGGGGCAGGTTGGTAATTAGTGCAGAGTCACCACACCGGGGAGAAGTCATCAGTGCTCGGGTTAGAGCTGGCAAGGGAATATTAATGAGATCTGCTAAACTTCACCTTAAGATAAACCCAGGCAGAAATTCAGGATTTAGTGCTGGGAAAACTCCCCTTCTCCATCCCAGGAGCCTTCTGCCCCATGTGGATGGGGAGAGCAGCTCATGGTGGGGCAGGATCATAGAATCACAGAATGGTTTGGGTTGGAAGGGACCTTAAAGATCATCTACTTCCAACCTGCCCTGGGCAGGGACACCTCCCACCAGACCAGGTCGCTCCAAGCCCCCTCCAACCTGCCCTTGAACCCCTCCAGGGATGGGGCAGCCACAGCTTCTCGGGGCAACCTGGGCCAGGCTCTCACCACCCTCACACCAAACAAGTTCTTCCCCACATCTCAGCTCCATCTCCCCTCTTCCAGTTTAAAACCATTACCCCTCGTCCTGTCAAGGTCCAAAGATGGTCCCTCGTGGGGACAGATAGTCTGTGCAAAAACCCTCATGGGTCGATTTGGTCAATATTTTAAAGTTTGGGCTTTAAACCAGTCCATTCCCAGCCTTGTGTGCTCACCGCTTGCACTGACTATCAGGGTTTTGTGTGTTTGAAGTGTGTGCCCCCGCGGGTTTTATGGATGTTTGAGGGCTTGGGGTGCGGCTTCCCCGCTGCTGGAGGAGCTCCAGCTGGGCTGGAGTTTTCTTTGTTGGGAGGCTTTTCAGTAAATGAGGGTATTTCAGTAAATAAGTGTGTGCAGGGCTGGGGAGCTGCCTGTACCCGTGCAGGACCGACCCCCTCCCCAAACCCCTTTTTGGGGTAAAGCTGCTTGAAAGGAGCTGTTCTCATCGGCGGCGTCATCACCCTCTCTCAACTCGGGGTGTCTTTATCGCGCTCCAACACATGCCCCGTTACGTCTGATTGCTTAATGGGTACTTGGCATATCCTTGGTATAAGCCTGTCTGGGACCCATCGGAGATAAACTCTTCCTCCGTTAACATCAACTGGAAGTTTTTATGCGATTGATGGAAAATATACCTGGGACAAATCATTGTTTTATGTCTGAGAGAAGAAAGACCTAAGAGGCCTCCAGACACGCAATGAGAGAATCATCGAGCATTAACGTGAAGGGATAATTTGTCTCTCATCCTCTTTAACGCCGGGCTGAGGGATACTTTCTAGGTAAATATAATGTTCAGCTGTCTTCTTGGCACGGTGGATGAGGGCAAATCCACTTCCTTGGCAGATTATAACGATATACATTAGCCACCCGATTTAGTGAAAAATATTGTTTTCTCCTAATTAAGCAAATTGTTGCAAGCTAGGTCGCTGACTCTGGGGGAAGTTACGGTTTCTGCCTTCTAGGCTTGCTGATGAGAGAATAGATTTATCTCCAATTCAGATCACTGGAGAGGGTTCTTGGTGTTTTATTACCACATGCAACTTTCTGGCTGTTACTAGGAGATTAATGAAGAAGGGAGGGCGGGGGTGAGGGGAGTTCAGCAACAGTCTGTGCATGACAAATATTAATTATATTTCATTTCATATGCAGATGATGCAATCAGCTGTGCAACACTGGAGATAACACTTTTGTCTAGGTTTGTTTTTTGACCTTGAGAGGCCACGTTTCTTCCCCCCCCCCCCCTTCTTCCTACGCATCAGAATTCACATCTTAATTACGCTCTGTGATTTCAGCTCCCTTCCACACGCGCCGATTAGTGGATGTTAACAGGCGGGATAGACAAGATAACTACCTGCGGGTCAGCTCACTCTCGCCCTGGAAGCCTCCTCGCGTGGGACAGTCCCACCGCTCCAGGGAGAAGGAACCACCTCCCAGCTCCTCCTTCCACCAGCTTGGAGTTGCCTCGTCAGGCCACATTAACGAACTCGGCCGTCTCGCACCCACCGGGGGTGAGTGGTGGCATTTGGCTAGTGCGGGTCTGGGCACGGCAACACCCTGAGGAGGTCCCCAACGCCCTGCAGGGCATCACCTCCTGCACCTAAGAGCCACACACGGTGAGGATGGGGAAGGTGTTTGGGGTGTCAGCGCATGGTACTGCGTCGGTGCTCCTGCAGGGAAGGTTGGGCTGGGGGCTGGGAGGGCTCAGGGGGTGCTATTAGTAGTATTCAAACAATAATATTAATGAAGTTCAACTAGGCCAAGGACAAGGTCCTGCAGGTGGGCACAAAGAGGGGTTGGGCGGAGAATGGATGGAGAACAGCCTTGAGGAGAAGAACTTGGGGTTGTTGGTTGATGAGAAGCTCAATACACCCCAGCAACATGTGCTGGCAGCCCAGAAAGTCCCCCGCATCCCAGGCTGCATCCCGGGCCAGCAGGGTGAGGGGGGGGATTCTGCCCCTCTGCTCCGCTATGGGGAAGCCCCCCCACACCCAGTGCTGCCTCCAGCTCTGGGGCCACCAACAGCAGAAGGACATGGAGCTGTTGGAGCGGGGCCAGAGGAGATGGCCCATGGATGGAGCGCCTCTGCTGGGAGGACAGGCTGAGAGAGATGGGGGGGTTCAGCCTGGAGAAGAGAAGGCTCCGGGGAGACCTCAGAGCCCCTTCCAGTCCTTCAAGGGGCTCCAGGAGAGATGGGGAGGGACTCTGGATCAGGGAGGGAAGCCCTGGGAGGAGGGGGAAGGGTTTGACACTGAAAGAGGGGAGATGGAGCTGAGATGTGGGGAAGAACTTGTTTGGTGTGAGGGTGGTGAGAGCCTGGCCCAGGTTGCCCCGAGGAGCTGTGGCTGCCCCATCCCTGGAGGGGTTCAAGGCCAGGTTGGATGGGTTTTTTCCCCCTTCCTTTTTAAGGCCACACATATATGTACATGCACATGTATGTACCTGTATATATGCATATGTGTGATTAGAAGTGTCTTTAAGCCTCCCATGTTAAAAATGGAGCTGGTAAAGGGTGTGAATTTTCTTAATATTCCAGCTGAGCAGCCCTTGGCTGGAACCCCAGCCTTTTTATTAAAATTTGATTCAAAGCCTTCATCCACGGTAGTATTTTTTCTGTCTTTAAGATCTTAGTGCTTATAAATGTCATCACCCCTGGCTTTTATTTCGCTGGGTGCACTCTGGCGGGCTCTGGGAAGCGGCGGGGGGGGGGTTTATTGTTCTAAAGGAGCCTCTCTGCGGGTCGGGAGCTGCCGGCCCCGGGTAGCGCCTGGCGAGGCCGCCCCGGTGCTACGGCGCTATAAATAATCATAATGTAAAGAGACGCTGTCGGCTTAAATACATCAGGCTTGTTTTCCCACCGAGTGGCAATTTGCTCTGTCATTTATAGTTATGCAAAGTAAGGGTAAAATAGTAATATCCTCATCTGCTAATAGCTGGCGAGCGGCTGGTGGGAGGGGGGAATAATGGCTGTGCCGAGCCGGGGAGGGGAGCGTGGGGTGGCGGGGAGCCCGGGAGCTCCTCCTGCCCGGCACCCGGGGCTCCCCCAGCCCATCGCCTTCTCAGGCCCCTCCACCCCGCCGGCTGTTCTCCCTGCTCGCCTTTCCCCGGCCTCTTGCATTTGTTCCCCCCAGCCCTTTGCACCCCGGGCTCCCGATTTTCCTCAAGGCTCTTCCGCGAGGTTGTTATTCCGGAGGGGGGGTGGTTTTACATTGAACCCCCTTGGAGCTGCTTTGCTTTAATGGAGGCATTTTGTCCGTAGCCGTCGGTTTTGCAAAATTGTTTGGGGGGGGTGGGGCGCTTAAAACGCAAATGTCGGAATTATTTCTTCCCCGGGGTCACCCGTCTGCTCTCAGACCTGTGTACCCCGATGCCACAGCGCAGGACTGATGTCCCCGATGCCCACGGGTCGGGGGATGTCCTGCTCCTCACACCCCGTCGTCCTCCCACGAGGCAGAGGTGCTGGGGGGGAGGTAAAAGGGGCTTCCCAGGCTGGCGAGGATTTTGAAACCTCGTGGATCCTGGGCATCAGCAAATTACCGGGCAGCCGGTGGCCTCCTGTGCGCTTTAGTAAGTGGCTCATTAAGTAACGAGGGGTTTGCTGTGTTGGGAGCGTGGGCTGGTGGTGCTGCCCTGCACTCGGCGGGGAGGAGGTGCCTGGGAATGGGCAGCTTATGCTGAATTTCTGATTTATTCTTCTGACCTCCTTCTCCCCCCCAGGGATCGCAGGCACCGCAGAGGCTGGATCTGGCTCTTTCCAGCCCGTTCTGGCTCTGATCTGCACCCCCCAAGAGGGATTTTTCCAGGTAAGTATTTGCTTGTCTCCAGGGTGAGCCAACAGCTCTTTCCTCCAGCTCCCCGTGGCCCGAGGGAGGTGCTATGGGGGACACGAACAGGCGTGTTTGAACCCCACCAGCAACAGTGGCCTTTTCTTCTGGGAGGACCCAGCCCCGGTCCTGCCCCGTGCCCAGGGGTGCTCAGCAGAGCTGGAGGAGGATTTTTGGCTCTTCTTGCTGGTCCCAAGGTCAGAGCGAGCCGGGTTTGGAGGACAGTTGGGTCTGGGAGTGTGAGTTTCTGGTGATACGGGACTGCTTAAGGCCACGCAGTGGATCCCACACTGTCGCTGGGCTTGGGAGTGGATCCACGGGGTGCGCTCCACGCGCAGAGCCGTCGGCACGTGGAAGTGGGATTTAACGCCCAACAAGCCCTAAGAAACAGCGGCCACAGCTCCGGCTTCCCCGTGGTGCAGGGGAGAGGCTGGGACACAAGACCTGAATTCCACCATAGGTATTTTTTCCACCGTTTCTCCCCGATGGGCGTCCGGGTTGAGCATCCTTCTGCCTGGCCCTGCCCCACGTTTGGTGCCAATGCGACCCCCGGGAAGCGCCCCAGAGACGTAATCCCTTGAGATGCTCTGCTCCCCCCAGAGCAAACTAATCCATCGAGTATTTAATTGGTTCATCGTTTTCTGCCTTCCCCTTATAGGTACGAGTGTTTTCCTAACCCTTCTAATTCATGCAGGCTTGTTTTTTCCATTCTGGGGCTTTTTTTTTTTAATTTCTTTTTTTCCCCTCCTCTGTGCACAAACAGACAAGATAGCTTAAGAGCTCTTATCTGCAAAGGGAAAAAAATAGTCTTAATCCCCATTTAATAACATAATATCAGCAGGTAACATGTTCAATATGGCGAAAGAACTCCAGCACCAGGTCAATAGGGTAGCTATAATTTTTAGCAATAAACAAAGCCTGCTTTTAATTACTTCTGTGAAATTGCTTGATCCATGCATGATTAAATATTCATTCTGTGTAACTAGACAGTTTCTTTGTATATAGATCCATATTAAATTTTGCTGGCATCCTGCCCACACAACACATCTAATAAATTCCTTTTAATGTGCTGCAGCTTTGAAGACGTTTTCCCTCCCCTTCTTCCCCCCCCCCCCCCCCCCCCCTCATCTAATTTGTATAAATAGCTGATGTCTCTGCCTTACCTGGGCGACCGCGCGCTCAGGACACACATGGAATCTTTTAGGAAGGGAAATGATGGTATTTGGGGGAGACATGGGAAAAATAAACCTTCTGATCGCTCGGTGATGGATCTGCTTGGGGAAAAAGTGACTCTCAGACCTTGTTTTTTTCCCTGGCTTGCCAGCTAACTACTTTGGCAGCGTGTGCAAGGGGGGAAAAAAATCCCTCCTTTTAAAGTAAAGCCAGGGCTGATGTAAATATTTATGTAATATTTTATTACAATCCGAATTTACTTCTTGATTGAAAACATTTCCTAGTAACCTTCTGGAAAATCAAATTAATATGTAATTTAAGTGTCTTGATTCTTTTTTTTTTTTTTTTAACAGTGGTTTTACCAGGAAGGCTGCTGTCCGTGGGCAGGGCAGAGAGGCTGGGTCTGGAGGTACGCAGTGGGTGCAGGATGCCCGTGGACGAGCAGACCTCGCCTGGGTTTAAAGCCCTGCTCGGGAACGAGCTGTGTCTTTGAGGAACCCTCCAAGGGGCTCCCTGGGGCGGGGGGAGCTCAGCCCGTCGCCAGCAGCAAACCCCCGCTGCTTTTTCTGCCTCTTTTTAATTGCAGGAAGGTGTTTTGATTGATGCTGTGCAATGTTCACCCGAGCCAAGCGCAAGGAAGCAGGCACAGGCATCTCACACCGGTGGTAATTAACAGATTTGGGATGTTCACCTAAACACAACCAGCCCCGGCGTTTCTTCCCATGTCCCTGGCACCGGGATGGGGCTTTTGGTTCCCGGTTCCCCTCCCAGAATTGCCTTCTGTCTGATGTGTGGGCTCCTGAGCAAGCTCCGTTTATCCTCTGCTGCTGACACCAGTCCAAAAAGTGTAAATACTTGTGTGGACGAGGTGATGGGTGACCTGCAACCGGGTGAAACCCAGCCACAGGCTGCCAGGGTGTGTACACGGGTACGGGGGAGCACTGGGCAACCCAGGATCTCTTATGCCAAGGACCTCTGTGCTCTCACTGGGTCCCTCTGACACCTCCCATCTGACCTGTGGGCATCAAAGAAACCCTCCCCTGCACCTTCCTCCCTTCCAGCCTCAGGTGGAAACCATTGATGGAGACACCCAGCTGTGATTTAAAGGCTTCAAGTGATGGCGAAAAGAATTTGCAAACAGCAGCCGTGATTTGTGCCCCTCTATTTCCAGAAAGAACAAGAAGAGGGCCATGCCATCCATCAGGATCAGCTCCAACTTCAGCAACGCCTCCGAATAGCCCACAAGGGTCCCACGGGTGACTGTGGCACTCGAGGGTCTTGGGGTGCTCCAGCGCCCATCGCTCCCGCCATGGAGGTCTCCGGGCCAAGCCTCTGTCCGTCTGTGTTTCCTTTTCCACCACAATCCTCTTTATTGCTATTGCAAAGGGAACGGCATAGATAGCAGAATTTAAAATTAATCATGTATTTGCTTCTGTCATCAAGGCTGACTTGTTTAATGGAATCTAATTCAGCAGAACATAATTACTCAATGGGGAAAAAAAAAAAAAATATCTCTTAAATAATCAAATCTGCACCGGTAAGGCTAAATCCAACCCTGCTTCCAAACACACCAGCCAAAAAAAGAGCAGTTTGGCTTGTACTCGGAGAGCTCTCCTCGCCCATGGGACGGGGTCGGGGTCTGCGGGGGCCTGAGCCCCAGAGCTCAAAGCTCTGTGTGTCCCCTGCTCCCCCCCAATCCTTACAGCCGAATTTATCCTAGGAACAGTCCCGTTTCTGACTGAATTGGCAGCATTAATTAGCGCGCCCGTGTTTCAGGCTGGAACTTGTTCCGCGTTATCTCCTGTGGCAGCAGCTTCTATAAAAGACTTTCTCCATTTTTCTCCCCCCCCCGCCTTTTAATCTCACATTCAGGCTTTTCCCATCAAAACAAAAGGATGTTTCATCTAACGAGGATGCCACTAGTGTTTAGGAAGCATTATTTTTATTGTGTGGTACAGAAAAAAAAAAAAAAAAAGAAAAAAGAATTCCTTGGAGGTCCAACACTTAAGGCTGGAGTAACCCACTGCTTTTAAATTTGCTTATATAGGAAATATAGGAGTTGTAATGAGCAGGCAACTGAACTAAATGACTGGCAAGCCAATTAGCTGGCTTTAAAACATTGTATTCATTAAAATGAAAATAAAGCCAAACTTTTTAAGATAATTGCAGCTTTTAAATATCGGCATTCTTGATCCGCAGTTGTCTCATAAATATGCATTATTATATAATCCTCTAAAAAAAATCATGTATCCCATTAATAGGAGCACAAAAAGTGCTCGAAGTGTTTGAATTTATGACATGAAATGAAACAAAAAAAAAAAAAATAAAGGTAACAAAAGCGAAGAGATCTTGACTTAAAAAGCTCAGCCTGGCACTTAGCTGTCCCCTGGCGTGGGACGAGGTCCTGGGGTCCGGCAGTGGAAGGGACAGATCCTGCACCATCCCAGGAGCCCCCGCCAGGGACGGACCTGGATCGGCACCGAGAATCCCCCCCTGGATACTGCAGGTAAGGGACCGTGGGGCTTCTGCCGGCAGCACCGGGCACTTTGGCTCTTGGCACGTCATCGCCTGGTTTCGGTCCCCCAACAGCCATTGGGGTCCCCCACCCTGTCCCCATCCCATCCCGGTGTCGAGGCGGGTGTCCTCTGATTGATAGCATCCGTCTTGGGCTGAGCCCAAGAGTTAACACTGAGCCTGAATATTCAATTAGCGTGTGATTGATTAGTAGTTGGTTTGTGCCTGGGGTGGGGGGGAGACCATGATCGGAGCTGCCGGGCTCGGGGGTGGTGGCTGATGGTGGCTTCATGTCCCTATGACCTTCACTCGTGTCCCCTGAGGGCGAGGAACAGGAGACTGGGAGTGGATGGAGCATTTTCCAAAGCCCCCACTGCACCCACCACGATGGCTGCTGTCACCCGTGTCCCCGTGCCCCAGCCGGGATGCCCACGGCCACACTGGGAATCCCAGAAGCAGAAGATTATGGTAAATTTGGGCCAAAGTCATGGCTTTTATCTTGCTTCACGCTCCCCATGGGTGTTCCAGCTCTGCAATCCCATGCTGGTCTTCCCAGTACTGAACTGGAGACTTGACCTTGCACCTCCCCAGCTGCCTTTGACACAAACCCATCCCCTTTCTTGGGGAAAAAGGATGGACACAGAATTACGTGACAAATGTTGGCTGTTGAAAACCCCTCCGTGGGGTGGGAGAGGGGAACGTGGGGCAGCAGGGTCGCCGTGATCTGATTAATTGGCCCGGGGAGGGCTCAGGGTAGGAAACCCCCCCCCTGCCTTGTGGCTCCCCAGCTTCCTGCTCGCTCAAACAATTTCCTCATTTTATAACCCAATGGAGAGCACGTGATGAATTACCTAAAGTGGGAAAGTTTGAAAAAGTCTTTAATTTTTGCAGTTGTGCCCAAGTTTGGCGCGTCTGACCCGAGAGCGGAACGAAGGCGGCCCCCAGCCCCCTGTGACAATTAGGATGAGCAGGAACTAATCAGTCATGTGTTGCCTTTTTTTAACAATTATTTTTATTTATTTATTTTAACGAGAGGAAATATAAAGGGGGTTTTATTCCTGTGTGCGAGGGTGGTGGCGGCGGGTCCCTCCGGTGGAGCCGAGCGGTGGCTTTTGAAGGGAAATATTTTTTCGGGGAGGGATTTCACATCACCTGGCAGCCGGAGGGGCCAACGCTGCATCCATCAGCGAGGCTGAAAAGGAGAGCGTTGAGAAGGGGAATAAAGATGGAAAAGTAAATTTAGCTTCACTTTCCCCTCCCCCCTCGAGGTGACAAGTGCCACCCGCGCTCCGAGCTTTGCTGGAACGTCGCGCTTTAAGACTAAACTAATAGAATTTGCTAGTGTGTGCCGTTTGGAGCTTACGTCGTAAAAAAATCTAACTTAGTTGTCCCCTGTGGCTTTATTTATGGCTTTGGGAGAATGAGCCTGTCCAACGCAGAGCATGGCTGGACGAAAAGCCACCCGAGGTCAGTGCCTTACCTGGGAAACGCCAAAACTGCTCTTGTATCTCAGTCTGGCTGCCAACCTCTGTGCTGTGAGTGATGGGAGGGGATTTCTACCCCAAAAAAACTGTGATTTTGGGATGACACCCATCTCTGTCTGCTCCTGGTGTGGTGTTGGGAGCCGGTTTTCACACCAAAAATATGGATGTCTTTAACCAAAGCTGAGGGTCGGTCTCTCCTCCCAAGGAACAGGCGATGGGACAAGAGGAAATGGCCTCAAGTTGCTCCAGGGGAGGTTTAGGATGGTTTTTAAGAAAGAAATTTACACTGAAAGGGTTGTGAAGCCTTGGAAGAGGCTGCCCAGGGACATGGTGGAGCTGCCATCCCTGGAGGTGTTTAAAAGATGGGTAGATGTAGTGCTTAGAGATATGATCTAGTGGCGGTGTTTGTCAGCGTTGGGTCGATGGTTGGACTCAATGATCTGGAAGGTCCCTTCCAACCGGGACAATTCCATGATTCTAACCGGCTGCTGGTCAAACTTGCAGCGTTTAGTCCTTGTACTCCCGAGGACTGGCCTCTCTGGTGGCTTTTGCTGCACCAGGAGGTCCCCCCGGCTCCTGCTCTCTCTCCACTTACCTGCAAAATCAAGACTTAAAAGACTTATTTGGTTGCCAGACAAGAAGAGACACGAGCTAATCAATGCATGTATGATATTTTGAGAACCTAAAGCTTGCACATTAATAAATTAGTGTTCTGTTCTCACTGACGAGCGGTGGGTTCAGCCTGACGAGGCGGCACGACACGGAACCGGCGGCATGTTCCTGCTGCTTATTTTTCCTCATTATTCCGGTAATAAGTTGTTGTTATATGATAAAACAGGATAATTACCAGCTACCTTTTGGAAGGCAGCTATAAGCAACAATTGCAGACTCTATAGCGGCTTGAATTCATTTTCTGCTGTTTTTTGCTTTCTTTTCCAATCTCTCTCAGGGTAAATAGGTTCCTGCGGCTCCTGCCATTTTCGGTTCATTCCTGGCTTTGTTAAGAAAATGAAGCTTCAGAATTGAGCATCTTGTCTGTTTGGTGACTTGCTGCATGTGTGGCTGGGAACATGCCACCCCCCCACAAGGCTCAAAGACGATGCTCCTCAGGCTGCATGCGACACCACCTTTGGGACCTGGAGAAGGGTATTTTTTCTTTCTCCCTGCCCTTTTGATGTCTCCAAAAGTGAGGGTTTCTGGTGAGAACCTGGAGGTGGGGCTGGGCCAGGGCTTTCTCCGGCTGCACAAGGGCCAGAGGGGCAGCACGGCAGCGTCCATCCCACGGGACAGACGGAGCAGAGCTGGGAGAGACACTGGGACGTGACAGCAGCAAAGTGGCCTGAATTTTCTGGAGGCTTTAAAGCTCCGAGGAAGCATTTCAATAACCCTACCTCTATTTATTTTTGTTGCTGTATGGCTGCGCCAGAAAATGGCCAGAGAGATTTAAAATTGCTCCCGATTAGGAAACCTTGGAGCATCATCCAGCACGGCACATTCTTCTTCTGTCTGTCTTAGTTACGCGCTAAACCCGTGGAAATTGGATTTATAATAGAAATACCAGGACAACCTTTGCTCCTGTGCTGCTGCTGCTGAAGTATATTTCTAGTGTGTCTTCTCTCCTTCCCTCCTGGCTCCCGTCTCTCCCCCAGCAGTGGGTGCTGCTCTTCACCTCGCATCTCCCCTACGTGACCACATTTAAAAAACCCAGCATCCCTCTATTAAAGCACACCCTGCCTTGGCAGGTACCCTGAGCTCCCCGACTCACCCCCCGGGGTGTCCCCAGCTCGCTCTTGCTTCAAGTCATGGAAATTTCCTTCTTTTCCCCATCCAGGAGGTTCAGCTCTGCTTCCCAACCTGCAAGGTCCTTACTTCCTCGGTGCCCGAAGGACGGCTCCCAGCGCCCGCAGCCCTAAGGATCAGCCGAGGCACAGACAGCCCTGGGAACTCATCCCGTACGATGGGACATACCAGGAGGAAGGAGGACCACGCGTGTGTTGTGAGTCCTACTAGGCCTTTTTCCATGGCTGGAGCTGGGTTTTGGTGGGTCCTCATTTTTGC
Organism: Calidris pygmaea; assembly: GCA_003697955.1. NCBI lineage: Eukaryota > Metazoa > Chordata > Aves > Charadriiformes > Scolopacidae > Calidris > Calidris pygmaea. The sequence goes on along the minus strand of QJSC01011515.1, from coordinate 969,635 downwards.
TTTGCCTGTCTGTGGTGGCTGTGCCTTGCTGAGCGTGTTTCCGTGGGGAGTGACACATTCCCCAACCTCTCCTGGCTGTTCCATGCCAATAAAACTCTTTGGCTGGCTGTAGGGTTTCACCAGGGGCATTGGAAAGGAGATGTCCCCATGAGGAACAAGTGCTCCTTAGCCATTGCTCCACGCTTCTCCTCCCAGCTACTGGTTTTGCAAAATGCTCACCTGTTTTGAGCAGTTTGACTCTAAACTCTTACCATCTTTAGTTTGAAAGGCCCAGAAAGTGATTTCCTGAGAGGAATAAAGCTTGAACGGTTTAGATCCCAGGTGATGAGATCTCTTCTCTGGACACGGGGGCTCCCGATGCAGGGCTCGCTCTGCCTGCGGCCGCAGGAGCCCTGGCACAGGGACCGGCCTGGGTAGCCCAGCGAGGGCTTCAGCACACGAGAAAACACCTTACTGATGCTTTAACAGCAAATCATCTTGCTCTTAGCTCCTGTTGCTGAAGGAGATAGCGGTGGGGGCGGATGCATTATCAGGTTTTCCTCCCAGAGTCATTTTGCTTTCTGGTCGGTTTCACAAGCCGCTGTGACTGGAGCAGCCCACCGCCTCGCTGAGTGCTGCCCAAGTAGGGCCTGGCATTAAAGAATAATGCTAATTTTTCTGAAGGGTTGGCAGCGCTAATGGCTTCTTTGATTACACTGCCTGCTTTGTTCTTCTGCTCGGCCAGCAAAGAGCTGGCACTTCCTCAGCGAAGGTGCAGCACTCGAAGGGGAGGAGGGGAAGGGGCAGGGATGCCCTCGCCCCTGGTGGCACGGCATCGCCCGCTGACGAGGATGGGTCACCCCGACCTCAAACAGCGCCACAAATCCCACTTGCACGGCGTATTTTGACAATCTGGGCCTATTTGATTCTTTTTTCCCTGGGGTCACTGGAAATTTTCCCGGTGAATTTCAAGGAGGTGGATGCGACCCACGGTGGTGGAAGGGAGGAGGCGAGGGTGGGCAAAGCTCAGGGCACGGAAACCCCCCCAAAACGCGAGGGCTTGGCACGCCGTGAGCACTGCCAGCTCTGCCATTGGAAACGTACCCTACTTGGGTTTAATAATTAATCAGGGCTTTATTTAAGTCCATCGCTACACTGTTGTGCAGTAATTATTCATCAGATACGTTCTTATAATGTGTACAGGGTAATTTTTATTAGAAGGCACTTCTTGAGCAAAAAGCTGGTCGTTACCTGTTTGTCTTCAAACCCGTCATTAGTTACCATGTATTGTGGGCCAACACACAGGCGTAAAACAAGCTTTTTTCCTCTCTTTCAATGATTAACCCGTCTATCAACAGTGGCTGTTTAATATCTCTCACTATAAACAGTCGTTATTTGCAAGTATAGCCAGATGGGCAGATAATTTAAAACATAACTTAGAATCTATTTTAGTTTTTAGGGGCCTAACTTTAAAAAAAAAAAATAAAATAAAAAAAATCATAGAAATGCCCATGCAATCACACGCCCAATTTGTGTGCGTAATTACCTTCATTACATGTGTGCTTGTGGTAATTGTCACCACAGATGGTATTTGGACGCATGAATGGTCACTTGTGCCTGCGAAACCTCTCGGCGTCCCACACCAGGGTAATTGCACATGCAAATTAAATGCCTGCCTCGTGGATGCCGCGCTGCAGAGCGCGACGGGCAGCGCCGGAGCCAGAGTCTTTGGGAAATGCCCTGGAGAGGTGGCAGGGGGCCGTAAGGCACCCCCTCCAGGCTGGGAAATGCCAGAGGCAACTGGCAGCAAACGGGTGCCGCCTTTTGTTGATGCTGGTGCTGGTGGGGGACACCCCGTCTGCCCTTTCCTGCTTGGAAAATACGTCTTCAAATGGCTTTTTGGGGGTAATTTTTTCGTCAGGGCGTGCAGGAGGGGTGCGGAGAGCCAGGCTGTGGTGTGCCCTGCGGGAGGGCACAGCCCTGGCCGGCTCTGCAGAGTGCAGGGGGTGGGCACGAGAGCTGGGGTTTGCTCCAGGTTGTGCCACCCCTTTGGTGCCTCCATGTGGCACCCCAAGAATGCATCCCTGTGCCACCCCATCAGTGCCTCCCTGTGCCACCCCATCAGTGCCTCCCTGTGCCACCCCATTACTGCATCCCTGTGCCACCCCATTACTGCATCCCTGTGCCACCCCATCAGTGCATCCCTGTGCCACCCCATTACTGCATCCCTGTGCCACCCCATCAGAGCATCCCTGTGTTGCCCCATTAGCACATCCCTGTGCCACCCCTACAGTGGATCCACATGCCACCCCATTAGCCCATCCCTGTGCCACCCCGTTTGCCCACCCGTGGGCCAGCAGCTCTCGAGGCCAGGGCCCCTGCTCGCTGCAAGCCCCTGTCCTTGGCTTAGAAGAATTAAAGATGCCTGATGCGGTGCTTAGCCGGGGAGGAGAGAGAGACTTAGGAGGCAGTCTATCTAAAAGTTATTATTAATTTTTATTGCTGCATGGATTTAGAGATTTGGAAGAAGATAAATTCCAAACAGACATCCATTACCGAACCGACAGTGTAGCTTAAAGATAACATTTACATTCTGACGGTGTTTATATATATCTGATCCCACTCAATCTGCTCCCTGTTCAAACTTTTTGCCACCTTCAGAAGGATCAATACCTACATCAAAGGTTATATGAAGGTGGCCAGATTCTTTTAAGCTGTTTGCACAGCCCTCAGTTTGCTGTGCTAACACAGGCTGGTACTTCTTCCAATAACTCTGTTTGCCTTGTATTAGGGCTGTTTGCTGAAACACCTACCAGAATCCAATAGAGGACAGGCTTTCTAAACATTTGGTCACATCTGTCAATCAATAACACCAATCGGTTTCCTGATACAAACAGCAAACTCTGCCAAACCTAATATTTGCCCAAACTTTTACTGACTCTTGCTGGTTTTAAACAGTAAAAGGCGACTGAGCAGACATTAGTGCAGAAAGGTTCTCGCTAATATTTAACTCTGGGCAAACAGAGAATAATTCCAGCAATGAAAGGAGCAAAAACAAACAGTGTAATTATTGTCCCCTTTTTATTTGAGATAATTTGCTTAAATGTACAGCTATTATCTGTTAATATGGCGAGGGATAATTAGAAGGGACGGAGTGGGGGTTTGGCTGGGACTCCCGGGCAGGCACACAGCGGTGCAGATTTCAACTCTTGAACCTTGGCCCTTGGGCTGAGAGCGTGTTTGTGCAGGTGATGGTGGAGCAAACAGGGCGATGTTATCGGGGTGGAAAACACCTGACTCGAAAACAACACACACCAAAAGGAGAAAAAAAAAAAAAAAAGAAAAAAGAAAACAAGAAAGAAAAAGTCCTGGGAGGACTCCAGGCAAATCTGAGTTCCTGCTTAAAACAAAAAGGAACAATAGAGGCCAAATGTTTTCCTGGCGTGGCTGCCGGGCTGGGATGCCCAGCCAAAAACTGGCCCAAGCCTTTTCCATAAAAACCAGCTGCAGCTGAAAAAAAGAGTTGGAGCCAGCCCCCGACGTGAGCAGAGTGAGGGGATGGATCCAGTCCAGGGTGGGACCCACGCAGGGTCTGTGCCCAGGGCTGGAGGCACCTTCATCCTGGTCCCTAGTTCCCAGTAAGGGGTCCCCAAAAAGTGCCACCACCCCTCCTACCCAGGCGGCTCCTCTCGCTGGTGCCGGTTTGGAGGCGGATTGACACGACACAGTTCATCTTTAATTCATCATGTTGTGGAAGGAGAATTAAGTGGGACAGATAATGATCTGCACGATTTTCCTTTTGGGTAACCAAATACCTCCTTGTGATAAGTGACAATTATTCTAAAAGCTTCTCTTTGCAGGTAAGGTGTTCCAAATCCGCCGCCTCAAAGCGTCGCTTTTTTTTTCCCCTGGAAAAGGAACCTAATTGGGCTCTGATCGAGAGCAGAAAACACCTAAAAGATGCAGAGAACAATATTTTCCCCAGCTAACAGCCTCTTCATTGTGAATGCATGGAGTAACGATACACGCGACGTGTAGTCGCATCTCCACCGCTTTGTTTATTGCAGCGTGTTGCTAAATATTAGATCATGGTTGTTAGAGAACACTTTCTGTAGGGGAAAACAACTGAAGCAGAACAGAGGCTTGACGCCCGGTGTGGAGAGGCCATGGTGACACAGGTGATGGTGCCGATGGCGCCCGATGGGTGTGAGTGGCAACCCTCGTGCCTTCTCAGGGTGAGCAAAGCAGCTCCTCCACGCCACTTGCATTTCGGGAGCAACTCCTCCATCCCATCTAGGTTTCAGGAGCAGCTCCTCCACTCCACTTGGGTTTCAGGAGCAGCTCGTCTGCCCCATCTGGGGTTCAGTGGCAGCTCCTCTACCCCAGTTGGGGTTCAGAAGCAGCTCCCATCTCTCCTGCCCCAAGTCCCCGGGGCTGTTCACTCAAGCCCTGCTCAGATTTTGGCTAACCCAGCTCATGCTAAGGCCTGTCGTGTTGGGACCAGCTCCATCCAGCCAAAGTGAGACCACCAGGTAGGCATGTGGGTGGCCAGGAGGGGCTAAAGGGCCACCATGGTCACCTGCAGGTTGCAGTCTCCCGCAGCCGGCAGCTTTTGCCTGGCAGTTTTGTCAGAATCTGAGTGATTTGTGGAAATGGTATGGACCAAACCTCCACGCTGGAAGGTATAAAACATTCCCTGGAGGTGTTCACGCCAAGTTGGACGAGGCTTGGAGCAACCTGGTCTGGTGGGAGGTGTCCTGCCCAGGGCAGGGGTTGGGAACTGGATGGTCTTTAAGGTCCCTTCTGACCCAAACCATTCTATGATTCCATGATCAGTTTATCCAAAACACTTTCAAAGCAGACTCAAGAGCAGCTGGTGGGACACACGGGATGCTGCACCGTGACAGGGAGGAAGGATGAGCACTCTCACCATTTACCAGGGAAAGAAATCTTTTTTGTTTTTTTTTTTTTTTCTCCTCAGAAGTGCACAGTATTAAGAGTTACGGGTTATAAGTTATGAAACCTTACAGCTAGAATGGTGACAAAGTGAATTCACGTGACAGATTAGCCTGGGCAAAAGGGGACAGAGCCCCTCTTTGTTGTGTTTCTTTGTTGTATTTCTTAATGAGCTCATGAAATAAAGTTGCCACGTGTGGACACACGCGTGTGCCGTGCACGGCAGAGGTGCACGCGTGGGGATCAGAAACTCATAGGGTTTCAAGGAGCCGAAGCTGCTCCAAGAAGCCCCGGCCAGCGTGGCAGCAGATGGCAGTGCCACCATGTCCCTGCCTGCCCGGCCAGCCCCCGGCAGCTCATTAACATATTAAATGCTCAGAGAGTTGCAAGATTTGGGGCTTTGGGGACCTGAAGTGAACTCTCTCCTTCTTTTGTTCAATGTCAGGTGGAAGGATTTGCATGTAATGGCATAGCTCCTGGCCTTGAAATCCAGCCCAAGCCGTGTAGCCGAGAGATGGGAATCGCTTTGATGGCCACCCAGCCCACCCTGTGGCCCCCACTGCTGGGGTTTGGCTCCGGGGGGGCACATCTGGGCTGGCTCCAACACCAGGCATGTGGCAGCTGGAGAGATGCTCAGGCTGGGCTGCAGCTGATTTGGAAGCCACAGCGATGCCCTGACCTCCCCCACGGTGGGTCCTGGATGGCACTGGGGTCCCGGGGGGGAGCAAGAAGTGTCACCTGAGGCTGTGACACGCGTCAATGGTCACACACGGTGCCCTGAACCACGGGTCAGAGCCTCCTGTGGGTGGGTTTGGAAGAAATACTCACCGAGACCCCGGACCTGAGCCCCAGACATGCTAATGAGAACTTTGTTATAGTTGCTATCCAGTCTGCTCTAATTTGCAGGTTGAAAATTAGCTGCATTGGACCCGATTTTCCTTAACAGCTTATTGCTGCAATATTTTCCCAGGAAGCAAGATGAATCAGAGCATCTCATCTTCCTCTGCACTGCCTGGAGTGTATTTCCTGGAGAATGCTACGAGTGTTTTACCGTTGAGCAATTAACCCGGCGGCTCTGGGTTAGGAGCTGCTGAGCATCCATCGATCGTGAGCAAACACAGCAGGAGGGAGCAGGGAGGCCACCGGGCACCTGTGAGAGCAAAGCAGGTCTCCTGACCATGGCTGCGCGGGAGGAGGGGAGGCCTTGGGCAGGAACCCAACCATTGATTGCTTCCCTCAGCTTTGGAATTTGGCCGGGATGCAGCTTGCACAAGAGGTGACGCAGCTGGAAGACCCTGTGGGAGCTCCAGTCCTCCTGCCACCCTCCCTCGGCCCCTCCTCAGATGAGTATCCAGGGGGATAGAATCATAGAATGGTTTGGGTGGGAAGGGACCTTAAAGCCCCCCCAGTGCCACCCCCTGCCCTGGGCAGGGACACCTCCCACCAGCCCAGGTTGCTCCAAGCCCCCTCCAACCTGCCCTTGAACCCCTCCAGGGATGGGGCAGCCACAGCTTCTCTGGGCAACCTGGGCCAGGCTCTCACCACCCTCACACCAAACAAGTTCTTCCCCACATCTCAGCGCCATCTCCCCTCTTTTGGTGTCAAACCCTTCCCCCTCCTGCTAGGGCTCCCCTCCCTGATCCAGAGTCCCTCCCCATCTCTCCTGGAGCCCCTTGAGGGACTGGAAGGGGCTCTGAGATCTCCCTGGAGGCTTCTCTTCTCCAGGCTGAAGCCCCCCAACTCTCTCAGCCTGTCCTCCCAGCAGAGGGGCTCCAGCCCCCCAGCAGCTCCATGTCCCTGCTCCAGCTTTTCTCCATCTCCGTGCCCAGGTGGCCTTCCCCAGGCGAGCTGCAACGGTGCTGCCCCAACCTGCTCTTTCGGAAGGTTGCACAAGAGAACGGCTGCTAATTAGCTCCCGGCTGACTCTCCCGAGACGAGGGCCAGCCGCTGTCCTGCTGCCTTCATGATGAAACCCCGGCCCCACCGGATTTGGTTGTGAAATACTTTAATTAAGCTGGATGGAGGTTTTCTCCTGCCCCGCTGCTCCCTGCCGTGCCCTGACACGTGCCAGGATGGGCTCCAGAGCATCCCAGGTAAGGATGGATACTGCCCAGGTCCGATGTGTTCCCCCAGAGCGACGCTGAGGTGAGGACCAGCTGGGAGAGGTACATCACCTGGTGTGACCTCTGGTGGGACAGGGATGCTGCAGAGGGGTGATGTCCCTTGTTTTCCACCTGCAGGGGTGGGACCAGTCTGGGGGGGGACAGTGCTGTTAATGCAGGCGTGTGAAACACGCTCAATCCTTCTTTAATCTTTGAAATTATACCTCAGAGCTGCCCAGAAATGATTGATAGGAAAAAAGACAAATTCTTCATTATTATGTCTTTTTCTGCTTTAATTTGTAGATAAAATTCTTGAGACCCGCACAGTCTGGAAATATTGGTTATGGAGGTAACAGCTCCCACCAGACGGGACATTTTTTCCAACCTATGAGTGATTTTGCTCCTCCAGAGCTCTTCCCCATCCCAAACCCAAGTTGGTTCACTGAAAAATGGCCACGAACAGCAAAGTCAGCACTAATTATTTTGTCTTTTCCTGAAGATGGTTGGTTAAAAAGTTTCATTTCTATTTCAATTTATAAATATGTTGAAACCTTATCTCTGCCTGGCTGGAAAACCCACACCGGCTCTTGCAGTGGTGGCTGCTGGTGTCAGAGCACCCAAAGTTGCTGCCGTGTGGTGTTTCCTCCCCAGACATGGCCCGTGCCGTGGTTGGACCTGGTGCAGGGAGCTGAGATGCTCTTTCTCTCCCAGAGAGAAGGCAAAGGCAGCTGACGTGGTGGACAACATGCCATCAGGGGCATGTGAGATGATGGAAAAAAGCCCTGCTAATTAATGATAGGAGCTGATTGCTCTTCCGTGGGTGAACTGTGCTCAGAAGCAGGGATGGCACCGGAATCCAGAGGCGATGGCTATGCCCAGACCTTGGCTTGAAGTGCTGGAAGTCAAGGATGGTACCCACCAGCCCAACATGATGGGTGCAGAAAGAGCTGAGCTGGCCAGGAACACAAGGTGAAGAACAACTCCAGGATGTCCCAGGGCAACCCCCTGGGAGAGGAGGGCAACGGAGGGGCTTTGTGGGGACAGGGAAACCCAGGAACTCAGAGAAGCCAAGGTGAAGGCCACGCCATCGCTCCCGGTGGAGCGCTGCCAGCAGGCTCTTGTAGATAAAACCCTTGCTGAGGCTTCCAAACCACAGCAGGCTAATTGTAACTAATTATGAAACGTAATTGTCTGAAAGCAGCATGGAGCTTTGACCTGAATAATAAGGAGGGACACAGCATCCCTGCCGTGTCCCGCCCTGGCACGCCGGGGTGGAGGGGCAGGACCTCAGAGCAGGGGGGGCTCCTGCCCATGTCTTGGTACAACCAGGAACCAAGCCCACAGGAGCACTCAGGATTTTCACCTTCAGGCAGACTAAAAACCTGCAGTGGGCTCCGAAAGTTTCCCCTGAGAAGGTGCAGAGAGAAAGCACTCTGGGCTGGGGGCAGCAGAGTTTAATTGCTCTGATCGTTAAAGGCGATGGTGCAAAATTCAGTGGTCCAGCCCCAACACCCATCAGCCCGCCCGGCCAGATGCTCCTTGCAGACCAATTCCCCCCCTCTGCCCACGTCCCTCCTCTTCACCCCAGCAAAAGTGTTCATTAAAATAGCGAGAAGACCCCCAAATGAAAGCCCTTTGCGTTTTTCCCCGCATACAATTGCTGTCTTTGTGGCAGGCAGGGGCTGGAGGCATCAAGGCTGGGGTTCCCTCTTCCCCTCCCACCACCCTTAATTTATTTTTTTTTTTTTTTTTTTTTTGGCCTTTGGCAAAAATTCCAACATTGGTTTAATGTTTATAAAGCAGCATGAGACCTGAAATGAAAGGTGCTACGTAAGCACAAAGCGTAATTGAGAGCCTGTGCGATGGGCTCTGTAGAAATGCGTGTAAAATAATAATAATGACATTAATAATAGGCTGGGTTTTGTCACTGAGCAGACCCGAGGCCCAGGCACGCCCAGAGCAGGCTAATAAAGAGCAGAGAGCTTCAGTCTGTGTACCGGTTTAAAATAATGTCATATAATAATACCCAAATTGCTCTCCAAACCCTGGCATGGTCCTGCTCGGGGCTCGTACGCAGGCAGTGAAGTTTCCCTGGGCCTTTTCCTGGGACACAAGCAGCTACAAACATGGTTTCGTGAAACGAATTACCTGTTTTTTCTACAGCTTTTGTTAATAAATGAGTGCTTTCATGAGTCATTTACTGCCCAACTGTTGGTTTTTTTTTTTTTTTTTCCTTTTTTCTACCCAAAAAAAGGGAGGCATCTATCTTCTCTGACACATGAGGACATCTGGAGCAGAAGGTTGTTTTGATGTCCAGCCTCTATCATGTGCTGGAGACATATGTCCCCTTCCTGGTTAGTGATTCCCCACTGAACTACGGATGGTTCCCCAAAACAGAGTGCTAACTTCATCAAAAAAAAAAATATTAATTTACCCTGGCAACGTCCTGCCATCGCTGCATCTGTTTCCTGCCCTTGCCTTCAGCCTCTTTTCACTCGTCAGCAGGTCCGTGCGTGTGGAAACGAAGCTGCTGCCGTGCTTTGTGGAGGTCACGGAGAAAACATCTCAGCTGGGGCTCTGCTGCCTTCTCCTGGAGCGGGGGACGTGAAAACATCCACGAAAATGCTGCAGGATGGAGCTGGGAGACGTGGGTCAGGTAAGGGGCCAGGATCTGGCCCTTTCTCCAGAGCTGGGACCACTGTGTTGGGCTCCTGAGGTGGAAGGACCCCAAGGGACCACCCAAAACCCACCCCCGGCAGCCCAGCCCTTGGCAGGGCAGGAGCCTCTCTTGAACCCGATGGAGAGGACCAGGTTGCAATGACTTGGGTTCTGGATTGATTTAACTTAGCAGACCCATGGGGTGGGTGGGCGGGCTGGGGGCTGCCTCTGCAGTACGTACACCCCCCCCATAGCCCCTGCTCCCGTCCCCTGCCAGAGGTGAGCTCCCCTCTGGGCATCTCCCTCTCTGCTGAGGGACCTGGGGCTGTTCAGCTGGAGAAGAGCAGACTGAGAGGGGATCTCATTGATGCTGAGCAATAGCTAAAGGGCTGGGGGGCAAGAGGATGGGGTCAGGCTTTTCTCAGTGGTGCCCAGTGACAGGACAAGGGGCAACGGGCACAAACTGGGACATGGGAAGTAAGGAGAACTTTCCTGTGAGGGTGGCAGAGCCCTGGCAGAGGCTGCCCAGAGAGGGTGTGGAGTCTCCTTCTCTGGAGACATTCAAACCCCGACCGGGCACGTTCCTGTGGGACCTGCTCTGGGTGACCTTGCTCTGGAGTAGATGTTCTCCAGAGGTCCCTGCCGCCCTGTGACTCTGTGACAAACCCCTGGGCGCAGGTGCCAGGGAGCCTCTCGGCGCTGATGATTCAGCCAAAGCAAACAGGCAGTGGGTGCCCTGCCCGGGGAGCAGCTGAGCAATGATAATTACCTCTTTGTTTCCTTCTTTGGGAGTTATTTACAGCAGAAAGCGTGTTTGCTTTTCTCTGTTTGTTCACATGGTCCGTTCTCAAGTGCTTGCTCTCCATGCCTCCCTGCCTTTTGTTCGTGGCCAGAGGATGAGGAAGATGAGGGGCTCTCCCTTCTGCTTTCCCAGTTGCACCAGTTTGGGCTTTACTGGGAAGGGAGGCTAGCCTGTTGAAGGCCTGCTAGCCAGGGGCTGCTCCCTGCCTCTGTGTGTATCCGATACACCCGCACCCGTCTATTTTATATAAACACAGGTGGGAGGTAAAGGAGGAGATCAGCCTGGCTCTGCAGTCTGGAAGGGAAACAAAATATGTCTGTGAAATAGACATGTATATGTATGTGTAAAGCGAGTGGTAACCCAGGAGCCTGCTGAAGGTGGCCGCTGAGGAAGGGCAGCAGGTAGCCACGGCACCCAAGCCATGGGTGCCACCCCAGTGGGTGCTGGTAGGGCTCACCTCCTTGCAGGATGCTCTGCTGGTCCTCTCTATCAGCCCAAATCCCCGGCAAACCCCTTCCACAGCTGCCCTCGCCCTCCTTCCCATCTCAGAGGCATCTCTGTCCGTCTGTCCACCCTGCCTGATGGGAGGCAGGAGGGTGCCTGGGCACGGGGGGCAGCAGTCACCCACCCCAGCCCCAAACAAACCCCTTCCAGTCCCACCCGAGGCGATGAGCAGAGCCGGAGCCTTCCCCCCCGTGTTTGCTCTGCGCGAGCACACGGTGAGGCTGTAACCTTGGGTTGTTTGAACCAGCCAGGAGTGTCGTTGCCCGCATTATATTCAACAGTTGTACTTGACTGAATAAGCAGATGGGGGCGGGAGGTGGTTTCCCCCCCCCTCCTTCCTCCCCTGTCGTAATGGCACTATCCCACGGAGGGGTGATGGATTGCTTTTTGGGTCGCACATGCTGTTATCGCCGCGCTGTTCTAATGCTAGTCAAACATTATTGTGAATAGCCAAACTCAATAGCGGCAGTGTTAGGCTGGAAAGTCAATATTAGCTGAGCAAACAAAGCAAATAAAGAGTTGCTATTTGCGTAGCTATGAGTATTTGTATGCTCGGCTGCTGAACAGGGTACTTTGAAATAATAATAATAATAACAAAAAATAAAAGAATGTTTTTTCTTCAAGGCAGGGAATGTTTTTTATTTAGGGTAGAAGAGTCAGCTTTTACTAAAGCTCCCATTTGCTTCCTTAAAAGTTGGGGGGGCCCCCGGAGCGGCGCAGGGAGGGCCCCCCCTCGGCCAGCTCTCGGGGAGCAAAGCTGGCGCTGACACCGCGGGTCCCCTGACCTTTAGGGCTGCAGGAAAAAGTGTGGGAATCTGCCGGAGCAGCCGAGTGCTGAAGGCATGGATGATACTGAGTTATCCGTGAAAAGGCAGCTCTCCTGGAGGAGCAGCTCCATGTTTAGGTGGCATCTCCCGGCCGGCATCGCTGCGGAACGGCGTTCTCTCCTCCCCGAGGATGCTCTTCTGCCGCTGGGACAAGGGCCCTGCGTGGGATCCACTGCTTCCTCCTGCTGCCATTCCCCATTCCCTGTTCCTCGTTAGGTTCCTGGCGCTTCTCGAGGCTCGCTGTGTCACCTTCTAAACGACACACGCCTATTTATAACCGGCTGGCTGTGGCCCCGTGCCACTTGGAGGAGCCCTGGGAGTGAAATCCAATAAACCTTTCCTTCATTAGCATCGTAGAGCCCAACACATGCACCCAATGCGCATGCTGAAGAGGGGATGCCCATCATCCCAAGCTTGTTCCCCTATAGAAAGCATTAAATATACGTGCCAGGCTGGGTTAGCTCGGGGGCAGCAGGTCCCGGTCCCACAGAGCCCCTCTGCCCCCCAGGACCCCCTCCCAGCTGGGGATGGATGCGCTGCCTTACTGGTGTGGTCTGCATGGCATGTTTCATGCAATCTCCAACCCAGGATGCTTTGGAGAGCTAAATAATGCAGCTGGGGGATTAAATAATTAATTCCAAAGAAGGAGAGTAGCTGTGAGGCGTAGGCAAGGGACTATATATATACACATATATATATTCATACAGTGGTTTTAGGCTGAGCTGGAACGAGATGGGGAATCGGGGGCAGTGAAGTGCAGGCTGCATCCTCCTGGCAGGTGCAGGAAAGAGGACTCTGGTGCTGGGAAGGTTAAAAAAAACCTGGAGGAGATGAGATGGGGATAAGGGCAGTGTGAGATGTTCCTGCAGGTACCAATGGCTGAGAGCATAGAATCACAGACTGGTTTGGGTGGGAAGGGACCTTAAAGCTTCCCCCAGTGCCACCCCCTGCCCTGGGCAGGGACACCTCCCACCAGCCCAGGTTGCTCCAAGCCCCCTCCAACCTGCCCTTGAACCCCTCCAGGGATGGGGCAGCCACAGCTTCTCTGGGCAGCCTCGTGCCTGGGACACCCGCAGCCTCAGCTCGCTGAGGAGGAAGGTGGTCCTTGAAGAATCTGATGCAGAAAAGAAATAAAGGAGTCTGGGAGGTGTCTGTTATCAGGAAGAAATTCTTTACTGTGAGGGTGGTGAGGTGCTGGCTCTTCCCCAGGGGAAGGACAAACCAGAGACCCCCAAGGTAGTCACCCCCGGTGCCTGCAGCGCTCCTGCATCCCGGGGAATGACCAAGAGCATCCTTCCACTTCGGAGAAGACAAGGAAAGTGCTGGGGAAAATAATACGACTTTTGCAAAATGAGCAGCAGGCTGAGGGCCAAGGGAAGGACCCAGGACCCCCACCCATTCATGTGACACACCTTGGCTTTGGGGACAACTCTCCTTGACATCACAGGTGGGCTCCCGGGGACAGCCTGCGTCTCAGGGCTGGGGGAGCAGCATTCACCGGGGAATCGGCTCTGGGAGGAACACAGCACGTCCACACGCTGCGTTAAATGCATGCGTTTGCTGGAATTTTCTACAAGCATCCCATCATCTCCCTGTGGCATCTGCGAGGGCTCCCTTTGGCCACGGTCGTCCCCCCGTCCTGCCAGAGCTCTGCTTCCCCACGGCTCCTGGAAACGCAGAAACACCCGCTCCTAAATTCCACTCGGTGAGTCTAGATATCATGAAGCACATTTACTCTCCAATTATAGCCCGGGCTAATGCTGTTTGCAATAATTAAATTCACATGACAAATGTAGTCGCATTAATTTTATTTATCTTGAGTGGGTTAACAGGAACTAGCAATGGAAAAAAAGTAATTATTTCACTTCTAGGGTGCTGGGATTGCTGATTTGGAAACCTCTCCGAGACATATTCCTTAAATGTGGAATAGCAGCATGTGAAATGCATGAGGAGCTAATACAGTGCATAAAAATGAACATAATTTCTGAAAAAAATGGAATTAATGAGGCAATGAGCCTGTTTTAATGAGCGCAAGGTCTGCAGTAAATGTCACTGTTCCCGTGTCTTTATTGTAAATTATAATGTGCAATTTTTTTTCGCAAAGGCTGCCTCGATGCTGGAAGGGGCTGAGCTCGGCCGGCGGCGTCCGGGCTTCGCGGGGAGGATGCACGGCTCCTCTCCGAGGGCTTGGCACGAGCGATGCCTTCTCCACATGGCCCCTTTTTTTGCACATCCCCCCCCCCCCCCCCGCCCCCCCCCTGCTGTTTCCTGGTGGTTTTTTTGGCCGGGAGAAGGAGCCAAGAGCAAAGAGCCCGAGTTCTTGGCAGCTCCCGCCCCGCGGTGCTGCATCTGCTGCGGCGCCCGCGGGACGGAGGGGACATCGATCCGCAAATATTAGCCAGGTCACCCCCTGACTGCGGCGCAGGGTTGGTTTGATCAAAAGCTCGCGCAACTGTTTAATTTCCCCGGTTAAATAAGGCGGGCGGGCGAGCGGCAAGGGACACCACCGCTCGGGGCCGAGCTTCCCTGCTTGGAGTAAAAGCTGCGGCTTTGGCGCCGCTGAGTTACGCGGCGGCAGCCGGGTCCCATGCGCTGGGAGCCCGAAATCCTTCTTAAAAATCATCCATCATCCAAAGTTACTGCACGTTGTCTTGGTAACTTTATCCCCGAGCGTCAGCGCTGGGAAGGTCTGCAGAAAGTGGCTCTCCTGGGCAGGAGGTTTAATCCAGGTGTCATCTCCCGGGGATGCGCGTGGGGCCAGAAGGAGGATCTTTCCCTTTGCTCTTCTGATCTCTCTGGGAAGCTGCAGCAAACCCCCCCACCCCGGCTGCCCCCAGCCCGTCTCCCCACGGCCGGGGGGGCTGCAGGAGGCTCCCAGCAGGGAACAGCCCCTCGGAGCGTGCAGGGAGCGTGCGGGGAGGCTTGGGTAAACGGGGGTGTTTCCTCCACCTTCTGGAAAACGAGGGCTGGCCTTCCCCTGAGGTGGCTGCAGAAGGCATATAGACACAACGCCCTCCAAGCTGGCGGGCAGCCCCGACACCGCGGTGATGGGCACCAGGAGAGGGTGACGGTGCCTGTTGGCTCTGCAGGACGTGAAGCATCGCCTTTGCCTCCTCTGGTCCTGGCACTTGGTTGGGTGCTAATTAATCTCCGTGAAATACAGCCCTGAATTTGCCTGTCTGCCACCTCCGGGGTGTTCCAGGTTAGGGCTGTCCTCCCGATGCTGTCACTGAGGGTGACCCCGGTGTGATCCCACCACCAGCTCTGCCCTCACCCTGGGCTGGGTGGCCGGGGGCTTTCCTGCAGAGGGGAGAGCTTCTTGCTTCATCTTAGTCCTTGGAGTCCATTGCAGCCTGAGTGGGCCCCGCTTTGGCCGGCAGCGTCTTGTCCTGTGTCCCCCCGGTCCTGCAGCACCATCTCTGCCACCCTCCCGGGTTGGGGACATCCCTTTGAAAGCCCCTCTTGCATCTTGTGTGTTGCTACATCCCATCCCCGCCTTCAGCACTGCCCCTGGGATGGACGGGAGGTAGGTGGCCCTTGCAGAGGTCTCACTTGCCCAGAAATGCCATGGATTAGTTTTGGCAAGAGAGGCCACCACCCCCAGGCGCTGGCGGAGGAGTCTCCCACACCAGCATCGTCAGTTGTAAACCAGCCTTAATCTTCTAGGGAATAAACCCCCGGCATTTCACACCCATCATATTCCCCATGAAAAGAAGAAAGCCGCCACAGCTTTTCTCAAGAAGAAAGAGAAAAATAATCGGTGATGACACACGCGCCCGGGGGGATGTCCCAGGCTCCCCATGTGCCTGATCCGCCGAGGTGGCCGTCCAGAGGATCCAGGAGCTCCCCATCACCCAAAAAAAGGGCTCTGCTGGCACTGGCACCGGCACCACCTCCCTCCTGGGTGAGGAACTGGGTGAGAAGATGAACCCCAGCACACCAGGTAGGTGACCCCGGGCACAGCCTCTTCCAGGAAGATGTTTGTCCCAGGATGAGATGTTCAGATGGAAGGTTTCTGGTAGGGATGACTAATGTCACAGGGATTATTGCTTAAGAGCTGGGGCAGCCCCTCGGACCCCCAGGCTCCATCCCCCGGCACTGGTACCCCCCAGGATGGGGACCATGGGCTCTGGGGGCTGTTGGGTGCTCTGCTGGGAGGCAGCCGGCGAACTGTGGCAGAAAATACAAAGTCAACACAATTTTGTCCACAAATTTCAAAAAAATACGTTCCAATATGTGTCTTTCCTACTTTTGTGCTTGGGTTTCCCTTCAGCTTAAAAAGCAGGAAAAGAAAAAAAGAAATACAAAGGAGGCCTCGGGGAGAAGGGTTTTTTTTCCCATTTGTTTGCCCTTCTCCCATTCTTCCACAGAGGAAAGGGGAGAAAAAGGGTTCAAACAAAAGG
Source organism: Calidris pygmaea (assembly GCA_003697955.1). Taxonomy (NCBI): domain Eukaryota; kingdom Metazoa; phylum Chordata; class Aves; order Charadriiformes; family Scolopacidae; genus Calidris; species Calidris pygmaea. Next base: position 953,404 of record QJSC01011515.1, on the reverse strand, counting down.
GAATACTTTAATTTCCTTGTAAGGTGCCCGGGGGGTGGCGGGGGTGGCCAGCAGGACCACGGTCCCCATCCCTGCCTGGCTCTGGTCCCCCAGCCTGGGGTAGCCAAAGCATCAGTGTGGGCTGAGGCATCCCAAATCTCCTGGGCTGCTCAGCAAGTACCGAGCTGGTGAATCTGAAAAAAGGCTTTTCAAAAATCTGGCTTTTTTAAACTCGGAAGAGGCAAGAGCTCTGTGACCAGCGTCTTCTGGCGAACGGCTGCCTGTTTACAGACATGTAAATACAACTTCACAATTGCCATAAATCCTATTGTGCAATATTCTCTAGAACCAATTAGATTCTGACATCTGCTTAATGTTTAATTACTTTTTTGATGAAGGAAATGGAAAAATTGACAAATAGTTTAATCCATCAAATGTCGGCCTTTTGTGAGTGTGTTTATATAAAGCTCACATGCCAACGTCTCTTAATTTTTCTTGCTGCTCTGGCAAGGATAAGGACAAATATTTATATTCCAGGCACACAAGATGGCTTTCATATTGTTTTCATGTTTAACTGATTTCAAATGAACTAAGATGGCTCTTAATGTGGTTACAAGAATTTGCCATTAATTTTCACTTAAAATTGGATCCAGCTTGCTACATGCCTGCAATATATTAAAGTTAATAACGATTTGTTTAGAAAACGCCATGCTTACTGCTGGCTGATTGGCACCCGCTCGCCTGGTGGAAACATCAGATTCCTATTATATTTAAATGATAATTAAGCTTAGAATATTACTGCGATTTTGGAGTGCTTAATGCAGAATATTTTTGGTAATGCTATGGAAAAGGAGAGTCCGGTGCCCCTCCGTCGCCTCCAAACGCTGGGAAATGCTCCTGCTTTGCTTTTTGGGCTCATCCATCTGAAAGTGGGGCCTGTCCCTTCTGCTGGTTGAGCATCCAACCGGCCCATCCAGATCGGCTGCACCGGGCTGGATTTGCCCTTTTCCCTCCCCTCCATCGCTTTTGGGAAAGGCATGGGAGAAGGAAAGCAGCCCAGCTCCCTGATACTTCACTTACACATTTAATAAAAGGAATAAAATATCAGAAAGGCAGGAGAACCTTTAATAATTCAACGACGTCGAGTTTTTTCATTACCTTAATATTTGCAAAAATTGCCGGCAGCTCTTGACACCTTTTCTCACTCACGATCTGAGCCAAAAAAGCCACAAGGAGGTAGGATATATTCACCTGCCCTCATTATGCTAATCACAGCCTCGCAAGGCTTGCCTGTAAGTGTCCTCGCTCCCTGTGATGGAAAAAAGAAGCGCAGCGCAATAAATTTGACCTAGAATAGTTGTTGGGAAGAGAAAAATGCGTAAAGCATGAGAAACCCACTGATCTTACTCATAGCATCTTTGAAAGCGCTGTTATTAACTGACAATAAATCTAACAAACTTTATAATTAGGTTACTTCTTTCCTTTGAACTCCCATTGCCAGAGCCATTAGCTAGTGCAGCGCTGTGATTTATAAGCGAGAAGCAGCACTAAGTTCGTCAGTTTATCGGCTTTTATTTTAAAAGGCATTTGTTTTCCCGTCTCGGCGGAAAGCCTGCTGCTCCCTGAAGCTTTGTTGGAAGTCGTAACGTGTCAGGTTGTTTTCTTTTCTCCCCCTGCCGAGACTGCCAGCCGGCATGCCAATTAGCCCCAGCGGTGATGGTTTGAGCTGTCCTCTGAGAGCTGGATGGAGAAGGAGCAGGTTCCTTCCACCTCGGCCACCAAAGGGGCTGTGGATGGTCACGGCCCCCGGTGGCCCCTGGGCTCACACCCATGGAGAGGAGAGCCAGAGCTGGGGAATTTTCCCCTGTTTTGTGGACGTGTTTGTACTGTGAGCCGGGACCTTCTGGGGAAGGGGAAGGAGAATTGGTGAAAGCGCTGCCAAAACGTTTTCACATTTATCCCATGAATTTTGGAGCTGCCGGATGGCTTGCAAACAATTTAATTTAATAATTAAAAAGGCCACGGCTGCAGGATTGGAGGGCCGTGCTGGGTGTGCCTGCTGCGTGGTGCTTGCCCCATCCCTGCCTGGCATCTCCCCTCTTCTCTCTCCTCCCGCGGGGTCCCCGCTGCCCTGTGAGACCCCTTTCCCTGGGTGAGGGGCGCAGGGGGGGTCTGCAAGCACCTCCCCTCCCTGCCGCCTTCCTCAGCAACCCTCCCACCCGCTACCGCCCAGCTTGCCTTGGGGCTACCAGCATCCTCATATTTTTTTCCACGCTAATTAAGGTTATTAGTTGTGTTTGCGGGGAGCGATGAATGCTGCACTTGCTGCAGTGGGCGCCGTGCGTGGGCCAGGCTGGCTCCGGCGCCTTTCTGTTAACAGTTCTCTTGAAATCAGGCATTTCCCTGCAGGCTTTTTGCTGTCAGGTCATTCCTTTAAAAAAAAAGCAAAACAAAACAAAACAAAACAAAAAACCCCCCCAAAAAACCCCAACCCCAACCTCGACATGAAAAGGGTTGGATTTCCACAGCCACTCGGCGGGTTTTCCCACTGCCTGTGCTGACAGAAAGGGTTTTTTTATTGTGCATCAATTACTTTCAAGTGAATGGGAGACATTATGTTATTAAATCCCACCCTGCCTCTCGAGGTGCTTTTAATTTGTATGTTTAGGTTTAAATTTCTCCAGGAGTGCCAAACCTTGTATTTGTTTTCCTTGAGCTATTTTCATTTAGGGTTTCGGTAACTGTCAAAGCCTGCAAGTTAATTGTAGCTCACAAGGTTATCTTTCAAAGCTAACTTATATTTCTGTCATGTGCTGGAGCCAGTCCTTGACTGCCTATCTTTATGATACTGTAGATTTTGACTCTTGTAATTATCCTTTGAGTTTAAGCTGATTATGTAGACTTTATAACCGATGTTTGTTTAATTTACCCACAGTGTGTTGTTTGTACAGTGGCTCCGAAAGTAAATACGAACCTGATTAAACATCCCTGCCTGCCACCAATGGCCCTTTTCCCAAAGATACACTAAAATAAACAGCGGAGGGGCTGCGGGAGGGAGGTGGTGGAGCTCGCTGGGCTGCTGCAAAGGCTGCAGGAGAGCTTGTTTAAAAATCAATGTTTTCTTAAGCCGAGTAAACCCAGGCTGAAGGCATTCCCCTCGGCTGCGAGGCAGGGGTGGGCATCGCTGGGGAGGGGACAGGGCACTGGCACTGCCACGCTGGTGGCTCCGGACGGCTCAGCATCACTGGGATGTTGCTGCCAAAGGAAAAGGGATCTGCACCATCAGACACCCTGGGCTGCATCCCCAGCATCTCCCCAGGACCGCTCTGCTCCACTCTGGGGAGACCCCCCACCCTGGAGCACTGCGTCCAGCTCTGGATCCTCAGCACGGGAAGGACATGGACATGATGGAGTGGGGCCAGAGGAGGCCACGGAGATGACCCATGGATGGAGCCCCTCTGCTGGGAGGACAGGCTGAGAGAGATAGGAGGGTTCAGCCTGGAGAAGAGAAGGCTCCGGGGAGACCTCAGAGCCCCTTCCAGTCCCTCAAGGGGCTCCAGGAGAGATGGGGAGGGACTCTGGATCAGGGAGGGGAGCCCTAGGAGGAGGGGGAAGGGTTTGACACGGAAAGAGGGGAGATGGAGCTGAGATGTGGGGAAGAACTTGTTTGGTGTGAGGGTGGTGAGAGCCTGGCCCAGGTTGCCCCGAGAAGCTGTGGCTGCCCCATCCCTGGAGGGGTTCAAGGGCAGGTTGGAGGGGGCTTGGAGCAACCTGGTGTGGTGGGAGGTGTCCCTGCCCAGGGCAGGGGGTGGCACTGGGGGGGCT
>QJSC01011515.1:935403-949500 GCA_003697955.1 Calidris pygmaea | reverse complement strand
GCCCAAACCATTCTATGATTCCATGACAGCGAGGGGCTTGGGTTGCCCCTCTTCCCCCTGCCCAGCTGGGCTGGAGCCATGCTCTGGGAGACCCACAGGGCTGGAGGGACCCTAGCAGGGCAAGAGGAGACACGTCTGTCTGTCCCTTGAGTGCTTGGGAGGACAAACTGTGCCTCTGTCTGTACCTGCAGCACCGAGATTGGAGCAGCTCTTCACCAAGCACCAGGCACTGGTCCTGCAGAGCTCCTCGGGCTGGCACCCTTTTGTAAATGCACTCACTTCTTATTAGAAGTAATTAGCTCTTGGAGGCGCATGGCGTGCTACACAGGTGTTTGAAGCTGAGGGGCTTCAGGAGCTCCCAGCCCTTGGATGGCCCTTCTTGGAGGTGGACGATTCGGATGAGGAGCCCTGGAGGTGAGAGCACGGACCAGATCCTGCCCACGGTCCCCCAAGGGGGCCAGGTGTGGGCACAGCATCCACAGGGAATGGGGCTGGGCATCCCTCCCAGGGGGCTTGGAAAGGCTGTGGGGTCAGGCACCCTGCAGGGATGCTCTGCAAGTGACACAGCATTAATGAATATTTTGCCTTTTCATTAATCAACAAGCTTTAAACTTACTCTTGAGCAACTCTGCTTTATCGCCTTATCTGGGCTCCGGCTGCAGCGGAACAGGTTAAAACCTGTGTGTCTTATCTGCTATTTTTTGTTGTTTGCTCTCCCAGCCGTGCCAGCGCGTTTTCCCCTGCACAACCTGGAGATGTGCTCGGGAATGCCGGCCGACCCGGGCACCGAGGACCTGCTGCTCCTGAGGAAAGGGCACCCGGAGAGGCGTGGATGGGATGCTGCGCGTGGCTGATGGAGACACCGTGGGATGACAACCCCCCCCGAGCCACCTGCGATGCCATGAGCGGGGCAGGAGAGCTGCGGACCACGGCAAAGGGTCAAATCCTGCCCTGGGTCCAGCCAGGAGGTGGGTCTGGGTCTGCATACTGGTCTGCTTACTGGTCTGCTTACTGGTCACAGCCCCCGCGCTGTGGGCAGCGGCTGTTGCGTGAGTGACACCTGTGGGAATAGAGTGGGAAATCACAGCTTTTTCCACTCCAACTGGCTGCACTGGGAGGACTGGAAGAGGAAAGGCAGAGGCTCACCCCTGGGAACAGCAGAAGGGACCCCAGGACAAGCCGTGCGAGAGGGTCCCGCAGGTTGACATGGCTCCTAAGGAAGGCGCAGGGTTCCCAAAGGTCCCCCCCACTCCGGTGCCAGGGGCTCGGGTTTGGGGAAGGTGCGGAGCGGGATGGCAGGCGGCCAGCATTCCTGCCGGCTCCTCTTCATAGCGGGTCTGGACAGATTGGAAAAAACCTCCTGGTTCACACAGGCGCCGTGGGTGGTTTCTGCTGCTCCCCCCCCCACCTCCAGCTGCTGCTGCCGCTGCTTGGGGTCCCCGGGACCTGGTCCCAGCCCCCGTCTTGGTCCCAGCCCCACTCTCAGCCCCCTCTGCCTCCCCCTTCCCTCCAAGCAGAGGGGACTTGGCCGCTCGGTTGCAAAGCAAAAGCTTCCCCACACTTTTCCCCTTTCTGCTACATGCACAGCTCCCTGACCCCCAACAATTTTAGGGGGCGATTAATGCTGTTTTCCCATTTCAGCACCTCCTCAGGGCCCATTGGAGCAGCTGGGCGGTGCACACCTCCTTCTGGTCTCACTCCCACCAGTGTTTTCTCCAAACTGGGCAGGTCCCTGCTGTGCTGGACCATCCCCGGGGTAGCTCTGGAGGGGCTGAGCCCCATGGCTCAGCATCGCCGCTGCGGTCCCTGGCTCCGGGCATTGCCTGCTCCAGGAGTGAGGAAATCTGCTTCTGCTCTTTTAATGATATTTTCTCATCTGCATAAAGACAGATGGGGAAAAAAAAAAAAGCCAGCCTGGCCTGCTGGGGATGGGGGTCTGGATCCCTCTTGACTGGGTCTGTCAACTTCACTGAGCACCGATGGGCAGTGGGGTGGGGAGGTGGGAGAGGACCGGAGATTTCTCTGTGAGGTCAGACCACCCTATGCGTGCTGTACCCTCCAGAGTGGACAAGACTGGTCAGACTGGAAAGCAAGAGGAATGGTGGCCAAGGAAAGACTGGGGTGAGCACGAGCTGAGGGATGTGGACCAGGGCAGGGGGGGCAAAGGCATCGCTGCCATCGGAAGGGCCGATGCCCAGAGAGAGAGAGAAACGATGTGAAAACTCAAATGCAGCAGCCCAGGGGTTAGAGGAAAGGGTCATGGGGAGAAAACTGCTTTTTTACTCCTGCTGGAGATGCCCCCGTCAGCTCAGCCTTGGGCTGGCAGCCTCCCTCCTGCCCCTGCTCCCTCCCGCGGGGAGAGTTTCGGTCTCTTTGGAGCACTTTTATCTCTGCAGATGGAAGGGTTTGAGGAGCACCAGAGAGAGAGCCAGCTCGGATGACCCCAAGGCTGTCTCACGGCTCTTATCGGTCTCTTCTCCTCCTCCAGCCGACACCTCCCATCCCCACCTGCCTCTGCAGCTCCCTGCCTGCTTCTCCCCAGCCCCAAACCACTCTTCCCCCATTAAACACCACTCCTGTTATCAGGGCAGCTGCTCCTCAACTGCAGCCTCCCTCAAAGCCAAGCTCTGGTGCCATAATGGAGGGCTTTTATGTTATTTCCCCCACACACACCAGAGGAGGTTTGTAGAGGATTCCCTGAGCCAAGGCAGAAACTCTCTGCCAGGTCTCCCTGCTCAGCCCCCCGGGGAAATTCCTCCGGCCCTCGTTTGAAGAGCACCTCCGGGCAGCCCTAATTACAGGGAGGGAGCTGGAAAGCACCCAGATGTCATTAACCACCCTGGGGTTTGTTCTGGAGCCAGATAAAATGGCGAGGGTGGTAAGAGCTGCTCTGCCGCTGGAGAAACCATTGCACGTGCCCATCACCATCCCTCTGGTCTGGCATCCCAGCCCCGGGCTGGCCTCCGCTCTGAATTTCCCCAAATCTGTGTTTCCAGCCTCTGACCTGGGGTGAAATCCTGAGCCAGAGGTGATGCTGCTGTGTCAGCCCGTGTACACTGAGATCTGCCTTTATTTATGTGCCATAAACCCGGTGATGCATCTTCTCATTCCCCTTTCTGTTTTATGGAAAGCCCTGGATTCTCAGCCCTGTGCTGATAAAAGCCTTTTACGGGGCAGGTTGTAACCCTGTGGTGGGGACCGGACAGGACCAGTGTGGGGTCACCCCCCGGGGGGCTCAGCCCATGCCCACCCTGGTGCTCAGCACCCTCTGGGTGCTGCCGCTCTAAAAATCACTGCGTTTGCTGCGGGGTCCTGCCCCCGGGGCTGGGAACATCACAAGCAAGCCGCTTCCTTTTCTTCCTCTGCCTTTTTAAGTTGGTCTCCAGACCTTTGTTGGTGGGTTTTTGGTGCTGCGTGCCCTCACGTCCCTTGGGAGCAGACGGGGGAGCCGCCTGGTGCCAGCCCACCCTCCCCTGCTGCGGGGGCGGATTCTTTCCAGCAAATTGCCATTAGCCTCCAAGGGTAAAAATAGCCCCGCAGCGGGCGGCGAGACACCCGGGAGATGGTGTTTTTCAGGAAAGTATCAAGAAGCGGGAATGCACTCAGGCTGCTGGGAAAGGCCCAGCGCCTCTTGGTTTTAAAAGCTTGATGGGCTTTCAGCTCTCCTGCACCCGCAGCAGCGAGCACCGCTCTCCTGAAACCACCGACTGAGGTGGATGCTCTGAGGTATTCTGAGGGTCCTCCTTTTTCCCTTTTCCCTTTTCCCTTTTCCCTTTTCCCTTTTCCCTTTTCCCTTTTCCCTTTTCCCTTTTCCCTTTTCCCTTTTCCCTTTTCCCTTTTCCCTTTTCCCTTCCCTTCCCTTCCCTTCCCTTCCCTTCCCTTCCCTTCCCTTCCCTCATTGGAGACCCACAATCTCAAAAAAAACCCCCCAAACCCCCAATCAAGCTCCCCTCGCACTTTAAAAGCTCTAAACCACAGGAAGCCTTCTCAGCCAGCCCCTTCCCCTATGGGATATATACGCAGTTCCCAGCCTGCACTAAATCAATATCTCTCTGCAGATGGATAGAGGGATAAATTTTAAAGAATAAGCTTAATTTTATTACCGCCTTCTGAGTGGCCATTGCGTGCCAGCGCAGCGCCAGCTTGACAAGGGTTTGATGCCGGGTAATAGCCCATCAGCAGGGCCCCGCCGCTTTGATGTATTATAATAGTGCATCATCGGAACAATGGCGTTTTGATAGATCGTATTAGAATGTAATCAGGGTGACGGGGCTTTGATATATTATGCAAGTCCATCAGCGGCGCGGCGGTGCCGTGACACATTACCTTAGAGCGCTGCCAGAGCCGCCGCGCTTTAATGGATTTCAATAATACATCACTGGGGCCGGGGGTCCTCGGAGCCGCGGTGCCGCCGGCTGCAGGACATCTCTGCCTCCCAAAAACCTGTTCCTGTGGCAGCCGGAGCTTTCTGAAGAAGATCCAGGGAGGAAACAGCAAGGGGGGGTATGGGGTGAGGACATCCCCATCTCCCTTGGGCGGCTGTGGGGCTCAGGGACCATCCCAGCGTGGAGAAATCCCCCTGCACAGCCCCGGGTGGGGAGAGGGATGTCCCTGAGCTGTCTGGGGCTCTGCCGGGGACTGAGCTCGGGGCTTGCTGGGTCAGATTGTCACATTTTCTGGGGGCCAGATTTTCTGGGGGCCAGATTTTTGCAGTTTTACTTTCAGAGCAGCCAGCGCACCCGGTCCTTCCATCAGCCATGGTGGCTGAGGAAGGGGACATGTGGTGGCACCACGGTCCTGATGCCACCTTCACTTCACCGGACCAAACTTGAGGTTTCATCTTCCGGGCTATGAAAGGGAGGGTTGTTTTTTTCCAAAGGGGACCCATAAGGACAAGCTGGCGATGAGCAGGGCAGTTGTTAGCTGGAAAAAAACCCCGCTTTTCCCTCCCTTCATCCCTTCCCTGCTCACGCTCCAAAAGATGTGGAGAGATCTATCAGCTGCACGGCTGATAAAAATCACCTCATTTAGCATCTCTGTGTCTGGGACGTCCTGTAGCCCTTGTGCATCTCCCTGGGTGGAAGGAGAAAAATAAGTAGAATGGGTAAGTAGGAAAAAATAATAAGGGATTCTAGAAATTTTGGCTTATGCATGCTGAGGTTTCACAGAAATGTTCATCAATGTGACACCTGGGCTGGATATTTTCTTTTTTAGGCTTTTTGTTGGTTGGGCTTTCTTGCTTTGGGGTCGAACAGTCATTTATACCAGCTTACAGACATGCCTTGTTTTCTTCTCCTCTTCACTTCAGGAAAAAAAGCCATAAAAAGTGAGTCTCAGGTGAAACTTGTTTTTTTCCGCTGAAATGGGTATACGTTTCATATCTCTGAAATAGAAACACTCCACGATGTTGGAGCTTTTTTATTTCTTTTTAAATTACATTGGCTGCACCTAAACATATTTCAAAACAAGAGAAGAGCGGTTTTACTTAAGAAATGCCAAAATAAAAATTTTGGGCTTCCCAAACTCTCTTCCGACAGGATGCGGATGGGGCTGAGCGCTGCTGAGCGGCTTCCGAGGCTTTTCCCAGGCCCAAAATACGCACGTCTGACCCAAAAATGAATTCAGAAACAGAGAAGAAGGAGGCAAGGCAGGGCACTGCCAAAAGGGAGCTCTTGGAAGTGGAGAACAGCACTAATATTTTGGGAAATTGAAATTCCAGCCATGAAATTGCCTATCATTTATCATCCCCAACCACCTTACAGAGTAAGAAAAACAGGCATTAAGCCTTATTGCTTCTTAAATACTTCTGATCTCAGGGAAAAGCCGTCTAATCTACTTCCTTTAAGAAGTATTCCACCAAAATGTCCGTGAGTGTAACAGTAATGTTTGTGTTTATTTGGCCATTTGCACACGTGAAAAAGTGATCTCAGGCTGGTGCTGGGGTGCTCGGGTGATAAACCCCATCCCTGGGGCTCGGGGGCCGCTGTCTCCTCCCTGGATCCCCTTATTCTATTCTGCAATGGAGGGTTCAAATCTGCTCCCTTATGGGCTGGAATTGAATTAAAATCTCAGCAGCAGCCCTGGGCGGTGGGGCAGACCCCAGAAGAGGCAGTGGATTTCCAAGCTCAAGCCCTTCCAAGCCCAGAAAAGCAAGGAGAAGGTTTTTCTGCTGCTAGAGCATGCCACCGAATAGTCATCATCTTCTCCAGAGGCTGGTGAGCTCCTGAGCATCTCTCCCCACCCCTGCTGCCTCTCTGACCCCCCCACCTCACATGGCAAGGTGCTGCTGCAGCTCCGTGCCCTGAGACCTGCACATCCCTCCGTTTCTGCCTTTTGATTAATCAGCTTAAAATGGAGCAAGAGAAAGCCCCAGGCCCCATTGGGCAGCGCAGGGTGGGCTGCAGGGGTCTCTTGGACCCGCATGACTCCCTGAGCTGCCTCCTGGTGCCCAGTTGTCCCACATCCCAGGGTTTTGGGGGATGCGGTTCCTTGCCTGGGCATCGGAGGGGATGTTGTCACTGTCACTGTCCCCTCCGGGAGTGGGTGTTGATGGGGAGGAATGCTCGGTGCCCACATGGCATCATCCCGGTTGGCGTCGCTCCCCCAAGCACCAACGGGCCCCACCAGCCCCGCAACAAAAGTGGGGGTCTCCCCGGGGGTTTGTGTGTGGGTGGGGCAGCTTCTCCCCATGGGGGGAGATTTGGGTTCTCGGTCCCCAGATCTCCTCCTCCTCCATGGGAAGCGCTTGGGAGGCTTGGAGGTACATCAACACCTCCCTCTCCAGAGGAAACGTTGGAGTTTACCTGCTAATGGTCAACCACGAGGCAAAAAGAAATGGGGAAAAAAAAAAAAAAAAAAAAAAAAAAAAAAAAAAAAAAAAAAAAAAAAAAAAAAAAAAAAAAAAAAAAAAAAAAAAAAAAAGGAAGCAAACAAACAAACCAACCAACCAACCCTGGAATGATAGGGGAACATAAATTATCCAGAACTGGCAAGAAATGAAAGTGTTGCATGGTTCCCCTGACAGCAATGGGATGAATAACTGATGATGATTAGTTAAATCATAACATTGCTCATGCCATGCATAAATGATGAGCCAACTGCTTGCGATGCCCTGATGAGATGCGGTGTTCTTAGCTTTCTATCATTCCCACTTTGTAGCCCCAAAGAAACTACCACATTTCTGCATTTTTGTGTTATCTGGCACATCAAGCAATGCGACAATGAATATATATTGACCTTATTATAGCAGCCGGCTGCTTGTGCCAGAAGCAACCAGGCATACTTTGCACAAATTAAAGCTGTCAGCATGTAATTTATGGTTCATTGCAAAAGAGGAACAGAACTCTGAGGGGAACATTGTGGTTTGGGAAGCAGGTAGGTAGGCAGATGAATTGCATGATAAAATATCTTGCTAATGATGTGATGTTAAAGCCGAAGTGTCGTTTTCATTCTGTTTTGCACATTTTTTTAGTTATTTCTTGCTCGAGATGATTTTCCCCTTTCCACATTGGGTTTTGTGTTGGTTTTTTGGTTTGGTTTTTTTTTTTATTTTTTTCTTTCTTTCTTTCCAAAAGCTAAATTACTGGTTATACCTGAAAAGGATGAAGTAGGTGTGATAATTTATGAGCAGACAGCCGTTGTCTGAAGACAATGTGGTGGCACCCGGAGCGATGGTAGAGCCCCCGAAACAGGGAATCATCTCACGGGCGCCGCCAACAGCCTCGACACCGGGGCTGGGGGGAAGAAGGGGGAGGGATGATGAAAGTTTTGCTCTTTTATTTATTTTTTTTTCAGAGGAGGGAACGGTCTTGAGGAGAAATAAAATAAAGAAATGTATGTGTGTGCCTTCTGTTGACACACACGGCGGCAAAGCCGTAGATCAAGAAGGATGCTCGACGTTGCCGGCAGCAGCCGCGGCGCCGATGTCGTTTGGTTTCAGGGATGCTGGGTCTTTCCTGCCTTTTTCTTTCATCCCCCTCCCCTCTTCATCGGCTGAAGGAAAAGGAAAAAGGGGAAGCAAAGGGGGGGGAAAAAATGTATAATTCAGAGCAATAGGTGGGGGAGACAGGTTCACGTGGGATTGTGTCACCTTCCATAATGCACAGGAGCGCGGGAGCCGGGGGAGGGAAGGCAGGGGGGAGGCTGGAGGAACCAGGGATTTACAGCCTGCCATGCCAGAGAGCTCTCTTTAGCCCAATAAATAAATGATAAAATAATTAAATTCTGAAATAAAACGTCACTGAATTATTTAACTGCTCACCTGGGAATAGCTCTGACGCGGCCGGGCGAGCGCCGTGGTTCTGCTGCGGGTGACAGACCCAACACATGGCGCAGGGACGGGCTCTCGGCGTGGGGCGACCTGGGGGGGCGGCCGGTCCCCCCCCGTGGGGATGGCAGCTGAGGTCAGGAAACCCGGGGTTTGCTCCACCTTGGAGCCAGCCCAATGCGTCCCCAGGAAGAAACTCTTCTTCTCCTTGTCGGAAGAAACAGGCTGTGCTGAGAACTGGGGGAGTGGGAGGTGTCTCTGGCGTGGGGACCCCGCTGGGTGCCACCGGCCCCCCCAAGCCCAGCGGGTCCCCCAGGAGCGTGAGCCCCGGCAGCATCATGCTCCTCTGCACCCACGCTTGCGGCAGGTTTGCCATAAATTTGGGGTGTCGGGCTCCTTAGAATGGCAGAAAATTATTCCGCCGGCATTTTGGGTGTGTTTGTGTTTTAGGGAGGAGGACGGACGTGCCAGGAGGGGTGCGAGGGGGCAACCCCAGCCCTGCAGCCCCCCAGGCACGTCCCCTCCCCGGCCACCCTCTGTCCCTGCTCCTGCAGGGCACCCCTCAGGCGGGATGCGCTCTGAAATACCAGCTTTATTTTCCCTGATTCTGGCCATTTTCCCCGCCGACCCGCTCTCCCAATGGGGCTCCACGTCGGCTGCTCAAGGGTGGGGGGATGCTGTGTGACACGGCGAGGGGAGGCTGTCACTGCCAGGGGACGATGCATCAGTGCCACTCTGGGGAGACCAGGCTGCGAGACAGAGGAGGTCCGGCCAATGTCACCAGGCTGTGAGAGAGGTGACACGGTGGGGGGAGGCCAGGAGGTGCCGAGTGGCAGTGGCCATGGCAGCCGGAGCGACACGGGGAGGCAGTGCCTTGCCTTGATGGGCTTGAATCCCAGCTCTCCAGCAGCAATAAAAGGCAAACTGGGAGGGAGAGCCGGCTGCAGCCTCGCTAAGGGACATCCTGCTGAGCTGGGAGGGATTCCCCAGCAGGTCACCGGAGCTGTGGCTCTTGGGGATGCGCTAAACTGCAGAACGTGCAGGAAACCCACGGGCGGGCATCAGTGACCACCAACATTGATCTTTTTCCCTCTTTAGACACTTTAGTTACTCTGGGTGCACGGCTTGTTACGCCAGCTCCTTTGCCTGTAACTGGTGTTAATTGGAAGGTGATCACAGCCAGGACTTGTGCGTGTCCCACCGGTTGCTGCTGCAGCAGGAATCTCTGCATCCATATGGTGCCCATCACAGGTGTGACAGGGTTGGCACCCCAGGGGAGATCAGGAGACGATGGAAGATGTTCATGTGCTCTAGTTGGGAGAACCCAGCTGGTGTCCATCCCTCATCAGGGGCATGGTGGAGCTGCCTATGTCTGCTGGGTGATCGTAGATCATAGAATTGCCCAGTTTGGAAGGAACCTTTCAGATCATTGAGTCCAACCACCAACCCAGCACTGCCAAACCCACCACTGACCCACGTCCCTCAGCACCACTTCTGCCCGGCTTTGAAATCCCTCCAGGGATGGGGACTCCACCACTGCCCTGGGCAGCCTCTGCCAAGGCTTCACAACCCTTCCCAGGTAGAAATTGTTCCCAATCTCCATCCTAAACCTCCCCTGGTGCAACTTGAGGCTGTTTCCTCTTGTCCCATCACCTGTTCTTTGGGAGAAGAAGCCAACCCCCACCTCTCTACACCCTCCTTTCAGGGAGTTGGAGAGGGCAATGAGGTCTCCCCTCAGCCTCCTCTTCTCCAAACTAACCATGCCCAGTTCCCTCAGCCTCTCCTCATGTGACTTGTTCTCCAGACCCCTCACCAGCTTGGTGGCTCTCCTCTGGACCCGCTCCAGACCCTCAATGTCCTTCTTGTCGTGAGGGGCCCAAAACTGAACCCAGCCCTCGAGGTGGGGTCTCACCAGTGCCCAGTACAGGGGCATGGTCACTGCCCCAGTCCTACTGGCCACACTGTTCCTGATATAGGCCAGGATGCTGGTGGCCTCCTTGGCCACCTGGGCACACTGCTGGCTTCACCCAGCTGTGACCACCAACCCCAGGTCCTTCTGCACTGGGCAACTCCAGCCGCTCTTCCCCAAGCCTGGAGTGTCCATGGGCCCAAGCTCCAATCTGCCTCTGAGAAAGGGGGAGGGGAGGAAGGGAAGTTTTTAAAATAAATAAGAAAAAAGTTGCAGTTGGCTCGGTGCTGGCACTGCCTTTGAACCAAATGTCTCGCTGCAGCCAGTGACAGCTCCGCGACGCGAGTGGTGGCAGCATTCGCGAACTATTAGTGTTAAATTATTCCAACAAAAGCAGGCCTTGATGTTGTGTTGAAGTTGATAACTTGAGGATGTGTTTGAAAAGGATAAAAGCTTTGCCTTCAAAGGCTGGCTCCTCTTTTGTATGAGACACACTGCTGAGAGAATTAACCATTTTTTGTAACGAAGGCATCGTTTTAGGGGCTAATTAGGAAGCATTGGGGCTCATTGGCCGTGCATGGCTGTGTGTCCTGCCTGCGGTGGGAGCAGCCAGGTTGTTAAAGGTCCTGGTCCATGGGCATGGCAGCTAACGAAGGGATAATTAACCATCACTGGCCCACGTTGTGCCCAGGGCCAGGGGAGAGGCTGCCATCCTGCCGCAGGGATAACGAGCAGGGAGAGATGCGGGAGGAGGGAGGTGAATCATGAAATCTAAAGCTTCAGCCCCAGAACGGGAGCTGGATTAGAAACCAAACCTCATCTGGTGCTGGGGGAGCTGCTCTGGTGGAGGGTTGGAGCTGGGAGAGCATAGTGTGGTGCAGGACAGGGTCCTCGGGAGCATCACCACCACCTGCAGAGCCAGGCACGGGGCTGGGCTTGCCCCTGGCAAGGGGGAGTTGTAGCCCACGCTTATATCCCAGCGCTGCAGCATGGCATGCAGGGCTGTAACAAGAGAAAAAATGTAACAGGAGGAAAAAACCCACCTTTTTCCCCATCCGTGAGGTCTGATATCCCCCACCTTGTCCTCACGCAGCCCTAGAACCCCGCTCCGCTTCCCACCCCTCCAGGTTTGCGAGGGCGAGATCCCAGCATCTGGAAAATCTGGTGTGTGTAAGGGGGGGAAGATCCCCACATCCAGCCGGGTGGTGGTGGCTACCGCTTGCTGGAGGACCAAGGGCCACCCCTTGTCATCGCAGTGGTCCTCGGGGTGACGCTGGCCCCGTGCCACCAGCGAGAAAGCCACCCTGGCAAGCGGCAGCGCCGCCGTTGGGTTGGTGCCACCTGACATTGCAGCGGGGGCTAAATTTGTCCGGTTCACACTTGGGCAGAGTGACAGCCGCCAGGGAGGAGAAGGGCCTTCCATTTTCAGGGCAATAAAGATATGATGGGGGAGGGAAAAAAAAAAAAAAAAAAAAGGAAAGTTTCCTGGTGGATTAGCACCCTTGAGGTGCTTGAAGCTGTCACTTGCGATATGTGAGATATTGCTTGACCTCTGCTGGGTGCCAGGGGATGGGGATGGAGGGCAGGGAGGGCGGGGGGAGGGGAGAAAAGAAAAAAAAAAGGCCTTTTCCAGGATCCCTTTTGCCAACACGTGACAGTCCACAAATCAAGCCCGTAACACGCAGAACTTACCCAGTAATTAGTTTTATAAACATGCAATTCAGTTGATGTAACAAAAGCTGTAATTTAAAATTTGACACCATCTCCCTTTGCCGGGGGCCGGCGGGAGGGAGGTTATTAATAGCAGGAGTAAGAGTTTGTATTTTTCTTCTCCGTGGCGCTTGGGAGGGGGGCAAATGACCTCAGTGTGAAGAAACTTTATTTTCTACTGCCTCTTGATTTATGTGGGGAATCTGTTGCATGATTAGCGCCTATCATCAATAACCAGGCGGCGCGGGCTGACAGCTGCTGAGTGGAATGAAGAAACCCTGCGAAGCAAATAGCTACAAATTTCCCTGACAGCCCTGGTTCGATTACATGGCGTCAGCTGCCAAAACACCAGTTATTACAGGCACGGGGCGCCGTGAATAGCTGAGCAGAAAGGGAGCACGGGCAGCGGTGACACGGGGGTGGGATGTTAACACCCCCCATCCCCCCCCCCCCTCCCCGGCGCTCCTTTCCCTTGGCGAGGGCGTTGGGGGATCATTTATTTCCAGGCTCGGTGTGTGCCAGAGCCTGGACCTGCTGTTTGTGCTGATGCTGAGGGACCACCTCTGCCAAGACCGACGGATGCGGGAGGGGCAGAGCTTTTTCCCCCCCTCCCCGCCAGAGATACCAACGCTGGAAATAAGTTCATAACAACATCTCTGCCCTGCTTTTCCAGGTGAACCTTTTCTGAGGATTTGCCAAAAGGTATTTGCTTAGGAAAGACTTGGAGGCATTATAGAAATAAACGCAGGACTTGCTGCTTGCCCGCAGCATGGAATTCTGCAGTCAAACTGCTATGAAAAGGGGGGTGGAAAGGGAGAAAGCGGGGGGCTAGGCACCCTTGGGGTTCATGGAAAGCACCGGCCACCTACCTGGGCATGGTCACCCAAGGCTTTGGTGATGAACCAGGCTGCTGGCAAAACCAGCTTGGGAAATAATTGCAAACAATCCGAAGCCCCAAGCATCGTGCAAGAGAGAGGCAACAATTCTGAGTGATGGGTAAATCTGAGGAGGGTTGGTCTGCTGGCAGCCTCTCCACCTGGGAACGGGGGTAAGGCTGGAAATGATTCAGCCCACACCACACAGAGGATGTGCCCCCCTGGCAGAGCGAGGATCTTCCCTCCTCGCTTTAATTATGGGGTTTTTTTCCCATCGAGGAGAGAGGCGGGATGGAGCAGAGCCCCCTGCAGCACCCTCCGCCTGGGTCCCTCCCCCAGATTTTGGAGAGGGTGGCGGCAGGGTGGGGAGAAGGGAAACATTTTGGAAGAGAGGACGAACTTGGCATTTTTCATGGGAATATTTGTCAGGAAACTCCCGCCGTGACACACACTCGGTTTCCCAGGAGCAGCGGGGGGGGCTCAGCCCCGAGCACTCTGGGTTTGGGGCTCACAGCTTTGGCCAGGACAGCCTGCAACCCCCCCCTGCACCCAGGATTTGCCGTTCCTTGGCTACTTTCTGCTAGTTCCTATCTCGAAAATAGCACCTTTGCTCACCTCAAGATCACACCGGGGAAAGGATGGGACCCAGCAGGGCAGACCCCCGGGATGGAGCTGGCTGGAAAACCCATCGCCTGCGGTTTCCTATAGGAAAAGGTTTTTTTTCCAGAGATGGACATGTTTTGAATTTAGGCTTTCGTGTCGAGTTGTGTGCCAGTGTTAGCATTTCATTTTGGTTTGATGTTTATTTGTTTTATTTCTTTTTTTCTTTTTTTTTTTCCAAGCTGCGGAGCACCTCCTGGCTGGAGCGCTTCTGGTGGAATCTGGTTTTCATCTGCATGTGGCACGTCCAAGCAGGGGAATTCCTCTCCTTTCCAAAGGGAAGGTTTTGGGGATGGAGGAGAGGAAGGTTCACCTCGAAAGCCTGGAGCTGGGGGGGGGGGCAAGTCCACAGCTTCCCCTTTGCAGAGGCGAGCAACATCAGCTTCAGACCCTCAGAACCAGGCATTGGGGTTAGGGATATTGTTTTCTGGGCATCAATAAGAGCAAACATTTTAGACTTTTTTCTTCAAAAGTTCAGAATTTTGCCTTTTTCCCTTTTTAGTATGGGAACACCTCCCAGTGCTGAGACTATTCATGGATACAAACCACCAGACTGGGATTTTTTTCTTCTCTTCCAGGACTGCATCAAAAGCAGCGTGGTCAGAAGGACAAGGAGGGTGATTCTGCCCCTCTGCTCAGCAGTCCTCAGCGCAGGAAGGACGTGGACATGATGGAGC
>QJSC01011515.1:918741-928751 GCA_003697955.1 Calidris pygmaea | reverse complement strand
GCATCCACCCCTTCTCCCTGCACATCCATCCCTTCTCCCTGTGCATCCACCCCTTCTCCCTGTACATCCATCCCTTCTCCCTGTGCATCCACCCCTTCTCCCTGTGTATCCACCCCTTCTCCATGCACATCCATCCCTTCTCCTTGTAAATCCACCCCTTCTCCCTATTGGGATGGCCACACACTGCCCCAGGATATGGGAATGGCCATAGGATATTGTGATGATCACACATGGCCACGGGATATTGGGATGAGCACAGGATATTGTGATGGCCACACGCAGTCACAGGATATTGCAATGGCCATAGGGTACTGGGATGGCCATGCACTGCCACGGGATATTGGGATGGCCACAGAATATTCCAATAGCCATGGGATATCGCAATGACCACACACTGCCATGGGATATCGGGATGGTCATGGGGTATTGGGATGGATGCACACTGTCAAGTGGGTTTATGGCCATGCTTCCAAACTTGGCCGTTCCCTGGGCTGCATCCCTCTGGGATCCGGGGCATTCCACCCGTGTATCCCTAGACCTTTTTTCCCTCACAGCTCAGAGAAGGAGGAGGAAATGTGTGTCTGCAAGAAGCAGGTCTCTGGCTGAATTCCCCTCCTGTGGGGGAACCTGTGGCGGTGAGAGGTTTAATTTTATGCGGCTGTGCTTTGCCCAAAAACATTAGCTTAACATTATCACGGGGTAAGTCAACAAATATGGAAAAATCTACCAAGGTTTACTTTTTACCCACTTTTCTTGCACCTTTGGAGATGAAACTCACGCTACACTGCTAAGGTAGAGTGATTTATTGGTGGGTTGAGAAGCTGGGCTTTAAATACTGCATCTTTGGGATGCTGGCAACTTTGCTTCCTATAAATCTTAACTAGTATTTCTAAGCCCTTTTATGCCAGCTGCTTTCATGTATTCAGAACCTTTTCCATGCAGTAGCCTATGAAAATATTGAACCGATGCCCAGAGCAACACCAGGATATGAAGGGGAAAACTTTAAGATGTTTTGTAACTATTTTTTAACAGAACCTGCCAAATCTTAATTTTTCCAGTTTACAAGTAAGAGCCTCTAACCATCTGTTTGCTGTCAACTGATGTTTGTTTGGAAAGGAATTTTATTATTTCTTTCCATCTCGCACTCCTGTTCTTACAACTAGTTTACTGAACTTCATAAATGTCAGCTTTCACAGTTGTTTTGTAAGCCAGTTATGATTTAGGATTTAATCAAAATTGAGCAGTCAGTGTCTTTAATCAATCTGAATGGAGATCAAAACCAAAGAAACGGGGACTGAAAAATGAAACATTTAATGTATCCCAACAGCCTTTGAAAGAGTCTTATTTCCAACATAATAGCTACCAGGAATCATTATAACAAACTTTTAAAAAAATACCTTCCAAAACTGCTGGTCGTGTTTTTTAAAGATAAAAAGGGCTAAGGCAATTTAAGGCTTAAAAGCAATTCCAACCTTTTATCTCATTAAGTATTAAAAATAAACGGGCATCAGCCGCCCTGGGGCTGCGATGGGTCGTGCTGCCGGGAGCCCTGAGGACTGGGCTGCTGGTGCCCAAACAACCTTTTTCTCACCCCATTTTGCCCATCCCGGTCCCAGTGTCGGCGTGGAGCACACCAGAGCCACACCGTGCTCCCCGCTCACCCCAAGGCCAGGATGGAGGGGGCTTTGGGCAACCTGGGGAGGTGTCCCTGCCCAGGGCAGGGGGTGGCACTGGGGGGGATTTAAGGTCCCTTCCAACCCAAACCGTTCTGTGATTCTATGAAAACCAAGTCATCCCAATGGGAACGAGATGACCCAGCATCTCGGAGTCCCTCATTAGCTGGCACGATGATTAACGGTGCACAGGGCTCAGCAGAGCCCATAGGGGCCAGAAAAACCTAATTAATTGGGGTGGCGAGCAGAGCGGTACCCTGAGGAGTAATGAAGGGGCAAAACCGAAGTTAAGAGGGGGTCGTGGGCGTGTCGCAGTCCCTGGGCACCCACCGGGGGTGCGCTGGGTCCCCCCGGCACCACGGGGTGCGGGGGGGGTCGGGGTGAGCAAGGCTTGTGCCTCAGGGATGCGGGGATGCGGGAGAGACGGGTGTCCTCGGCTCGGCTCGGCTGGGTTCGGCCGGGCTCGGCTCCGGCTCGGCTCGGCAGGGTTCGGCTGCGCTCGGCCCTGTGCTCTCGGGCGCCCCCTGCCGGCGCGTCCCGGTGGTGAACCTATAAAGGCGGGCGGGCGGGGGCGGCGGGGGCGCAGGCAGCGGACGGCGGGCAACGGGCAGGTGAGCGGGGGGTGCACCTACCCCAAACATCCCCCCAGTCGGTCCTGTGACTTCATTAAACTCTCAGTCTCCCACTTGGAGCGCACCCCGGCCGTGGGGAGCAGGATGAGGCTTCGTGGGGACCCCAGGGCATCACCGTGGGCTTCATTCACGAGCCGCCCCCCGAGCTTTACCTGCAAACGCCCCCAGTTCTGCTTTGCGCTGCGGGACTTCGCTTATTCCCCCCCTTTTTTTTTTCTTGGCTTGCGAGGTGGTGCCCCTGGGGGGGTGTGGGCTCCGGGGTGTGGGGTGCTCCCGGGCTGGGGGGGATTGATTGCCCTGGCAAACGTCACAATGAGCTTCTACGAGCTGCGGGTGCTCCTGGGACGTTTAAAAATGAAAACTTTCCTTGTGACCTGCCTAAGTTTGTCTGACGGGCTGAAATAAGAAGGAAGGGGGGGTCCCCTCGGGTCCCAAAGCTCTGCCCAGCATCCTCCCACCAGCTCCTGCCTGCAGTGGAGACGGTGGCAGCTGCTGGTGATCCCCAGCTGATGGGAGATCTTGCTCTGTGGTTTCCTGGAGTTTCCACCCCCCTGTAAAGCCAGGATTAATTTGATTTTGCTCTTGCAAGGGGTTTCCCCGGGTCTTGCCCACATGGGGAGGGTGCAAAGTGCTTTGATGGAGCCGGGCTTTGCAGAGATGCTGGTGGTGTGAGAGGTGTCACCTCCATCACACACCTCCGAGCGTGGCGTGGTGGCAGGACCCCTGTCCTGGTGGCATCTGAAAACGCCCCAGGATCGGGGACTGAGTCCTGTGGCTGGTCCCTGGGTAGGGCCAGGGCAGGGAGGAGAAGACCCACCTCGTGTGAAAGCTGCTGCGAGCATGGGGCAGGTGAGGGGCTGCCCATTTGCCACCACGGGCGGTGGTGGGTGATGCCCACCCCCTGGTCATCACTCCGGGAGCCTGGGGGCTGCCCAATGTTTTACCCCCAGCAGGAAATGGGGATTATTTATTTTTTTTTTTCATTCCTGTCCAAAAGCCAGGCTCGGCGCCGCCTGGCCTTGCAACAAACAGCCAGCGCTTTGGCCGGTGCTACTCCATAAAATTTCCTCTGAATCGGGGGGAAATGGGGTTTTAAAAGGGGTTTTAAAGGCCCCCAGGGGCTCCGCGTATCCTCGCGGGCCTTCCTCTTGATTTGTCCCCTTTCTTGTAATCCCCTCCGCTTCGGGCTGTGTGGGCAGAGCCCCACATCTGGCTCTCATCACACCTTCTGTCGGCTCGGGGCTCGGCACCGGGGCCGAGATGGCTCCCAGATGTTGTGGTGTGTCGGTGCCCCGGGGGGGGATAAACGGAGGTGGGTTTAAAAGTGGTGGTGGTTGGGGGGACGGTGGACAGGACAGACTAAGTGCTACCTGTGGGTTTGGGGCGTGCAGGGGCTGGTGCATGTTTCACACGCCTTCCTCGTGCAGGTTCCCCCCCCAAAATGAGACCTCTCCATGTCATCATCCAGAGGTTTCCCGGTGGGTTGTGGTGAGCCTGGACCAGGCATCGGCTGGGCGGTGGTGGTGGATGCGGAGGTGGTGGATGCTCTTTCCTGCCCTTCCCACCCTCCTCCCACCCTTCCCACCAACCTCGTCCCCAGGTTCTTTGCTGTATTTTTATTTCTAAGTGCTGGTTTTGCCTCTCCCTGTGCTGGGAGCAGGGCTGGCAATGAAGCCGCCGTGATGCTGGCCGTCCCACCGCCTGCCCCAGAGCTTGGAGAAGACCCATCAGGGTCCTGCAGGACCTCTGCACCCCCGCAGGGTTCTGTGTACCCCTGGTCCAGAGCTGTTAAAACCCAAGAGGCACCCATTGGAGTTTGAAGCACCAAGTCCCACTGAAGCAGGATGTGTCCTTGGGGCTTTTGCTGGCTTGGTTGTCCCCGGCACTGGGGGACAGCCGTGGGAGTGGGGACTGCTCGGCACGAGATGTCTCCCGGGGTCTGCGGTGCTCCAGCCCAGCTCCTTGGCCCCTTCACCCATCTTGGCTACGGCTGGGACCTCCTGCGGTGTCCACAGAGCGAGCTGTGCAGTCCCTCGGGGTCCCACCACCTTGCAAGGGTGACAGCCCTCCAGGAATTCACTGGCAGATGTGTCCCCAAGAGGTGCCAGCCGGGCTGGTCCTCGCCCAGCAGGCAGCGGATGGCGATGTGGGCAGGTCCCAAGCCTGATCTGGAGCTCTTTGATGCCCTGAGCGTTGATGTAGCTTTGGTTCATCTCTTTTGTCTCTTTTTTTTTTTTTTTTTTTTTTTTTTTTTGTCATTGATACAGTGTGTTTATCTAAAAAGGAATCTCGTTTTCATTATTGTGGGTTCCGGGGAGGGGGTTCGGCTCCGCGTGCTGATGAGGGGGAAGGGAGCGGGGGGTGGTGGAGCCCTCTTGGAGAAGGTTGCTCCTTAAAATGCCCTCTGCAAATACCCGCCTTGGACAGACCAGCGCTGCCGCCTGAAGGCATTTGGGTCCTCAGGACCTGCGCTGGAGGAAGGCAGCGGATCAGAGCGCCAGGGTTTCTCCAAGGAAAACGACTCCCCTCTCATCTGGTTTTCCTCTTTGATGCATTTTTATGTTAAGGGCCCTAAGTGCTCTTTTAATGGTTCTGCCCCCTCTTCCTTCCCAAGGTTTCTTGGCTTTCTTGTTTCTTCCAAACTCCCTTTCCCTGACGGCTCCTGTTCCGTGGTGGAGGTTGCCAAGCCCCCGCGCGTCACCAGCCCTGAACTGGCAATATCTGTAGCTTCCAACAGCAATGCTCAAAAACGTAGCGTTGTGTCACATTAGTTGCCTCAATGGCTGGGGGCTCCCAGGAGGAGCCCGGGCTCTTAATGACAACAGCAACAACACCAATTAAGTTGGTTTGGTGGTGGTTGTAGGGGGGGTGCTGGGATCCACAGGGTCATGCCTGACTCCAGGATGGTGCCAAGGGTCCTCCTCTGGTCCCTCCTGCCCCGTGCTGCGGGTCTCTAGTGCACCTCACTGGTCTATGGCTCAGGAGCTGGAGAAAAGCAGAACTTGAGGGTGGTGGGTGCTCGTGGTGCACCCGCATCCCTCTGCTCCTGCTGTTCTGGGCTGTTACTGGCCGGGCCACCTCCAGCCATGGGATTTTGCAGCGTTGGAGATGCTTCTCATCCCTTCTCCTGCACACACTGGTGCTTGGTCCGAGAGCACGAGGTGGGTAATATAGAGCTGGATGGGAACTGGGTTTGAAACTGACCATCTTGCTGTGACTCCGAGGTCCTCTCCAGGTGTCCTGCTACAACTCTGCTGGCAGAGCCCCCCTTGTGCTTCTGCAGTCTTCAAGATAGTGCCCAGGTAGGGACAGAGGAGTAGGACAAGCAGGTGACAACCAGTGACGTGCCCAGAGCACCCAGAAGAGCTACTGCAGGCACTTCTTGGCAATAACCACAGCCAGGAGCTTTATTTAGGGGTGAGAACCCCTGGGAAGGGTCATTGCCTCCACCGGCCCGTGCTGCCCCATGGAGCTGGTGGAATTGGGGAGAGGTCTCCTGTCCTGCCTAGTGCCCCAGGGAGGGCTTCCCGGGGGGCTTTGCCGGGGTACAGCTGCGTGGCCATGGGTCTTCTGCTCCCTCACACGGCCACCCAGGACTTGGATCACAATCTTCTGGGGGAGAGGTGGGTTCACACCCGGTACCTGCCCGGTCCTGAGCTTGGTGAGACCCTGGTGTCCCCTCTGATGTCACCAATGGGGAAACCTGTGGCTTCGCTTGCTTTAAAGAACACTCTCCCTGGCCTCTGTCTCGCATGTGGGCTGTGGTTTTAATTAGCTTTTTAAAAGATGATTTTAAACTTCTTTTCTTCTGCTGGCGTTTTTTTTATCTCAGCTTAGGATGCACAAAGCTTGACTATTTTGTTCTCGGAGTCAGCTGGATGATCAAGGTTTTTGCAGTCTGCTAAATTATTAAAGGAACCTCAGTTACTCACTAAATATTATTGCTTCCACACTGTCAGGGAGAAGATCACAGTAATATTTTGTTAATTCAAACATCTTCCTCTTTCTCTGAGGCTGTTGATGACAGGCAAAGCGCTTGCATAATATACAAAGGTGCTCGTTACAGAAAGAGGACATAATTAATTTTAGCAGTAGCAAGAAGTCTTCGCTGCATGGCAAAGCAGCGTCGGGGGTGTGGGGCTGGTCGGAGAGTCTTCTCGCCGCTGGGTTGATCTTTCTGATGAATTGGGGAGGGGGTTAATGCATTTGGGGCAGGTGATGGGGTTGGAGCGAGGTGGTGGGATGGTGAGAGGCTGCCCCCCGCATCCCCACCGCTTGCCTGGCCGAGGCCATGGGTACCCTTCCTCTGCCCCATGGGATGGAGCAGTCCCTGCTGTGGGTACCCTTCCTCTGCCCCATGGGGATGGAGCAGCACCCACTGTGAGTGCCCGTGCCCTGTGGGGATGGAGTGGTCCCTGCTGTGGGTGCCCTGTCTCTGCCCCATTGGCGATGGAGAGGTACCCACGGTGGGTGCCTCTGCCCCATGGAGACGGAGACGTGCCCGCCGTGGATGCCTTTCCCCTGCCCCACAGGGATGGAGCGGTTCCCACTGTGGGTACCCTTCTTCTGCCCCACGGGGATGGAGCAGCACCTACTGTGGTTGTCTCTGCCCCACAGGGATGGGGCGGTACCCACTGTGGGTGCCTCTGCCCCACGGGGATGGAGCATCATCCACCATGGGTGCCTCTGCCCCACGATGATGGAGAGGTACCAGAGGTACCCTGTCTCTGCCCCACGTGCGGGGCTGCAGCGTGGGAAGGCAGGGCTCTGTTGGCATCAGCATCCCTGGGGGGCTTTGTCCTTGCCCTTGCCAGCGCTGCAGATGTCCCTGGTGGGACGGTGGCACGTCCCTGGTGCAGGACAGGCGCCCCCCAAGGCCATCCAGGCTGAGGCCGTTTGGTGGTGACTCTGCCACGCTCGGCCGGGATATGTGGTGGCTGTGTGGCAAGTTGTATTTTCACACCAATGTTTTTTGGGTGGTTTTCTTTTTTTTTTTTTTTTTTTTTTTTTTTTTTTTTTTTTTTTTCCCAAGTCATTACAAGCTAAACAGCTCAAATAGTCTTCAAGGTGAAATCTGCTTTTCATTACTCTGTAAGGGCACTGCGGCTTCATTTTCATAAGTTACATTACCATATGCAGCATTATAGTGCTTTGCTCTGCTACATATTGTCAACATTAAATAACCTCTTTTTGTGGTTACATCATAAAAATTCTTTAGATCTTGGAAGCAGACTGTGAATATTTGCATATGTATATCTTTAATTTTCGCAGAACAGGCTGGCTACCAGATGGGTGAACCAAATAAGCCTCCAACATTTATCTGAAAGTTAGACGTTTTCCTGTGTTGTTAACCGCAAAGGAAACTCGGTGGTTTTCAGCCACGCTGAGCCGCTGCCAGTCCCTAACCTTCGAATATTTTCACAGGGAGGGGGGAAGAGGGGAGGGGAGCCTTTTCCTTCAAACCAGATGGCCGTATGGAATCAATAAAAGGCAGTTTTCAAAAGTTTGTTTACTTAACATTGAATATAATATGCCTTTGTGGTCCCTTTGCACAGCAGAAAAATGCGATCCAGCGAGCGAGCTAATGAGTACGGGGAGAGCGGCACGAACCGGGGGACGAGCCTGCTCCGGGTGGTGGCTTTTTCCTGATTTTTTCACCCCAGCAGCCCATGGGGTGACCCCCACCCCCCCCCACACCCCCCCAAGCTGGGGACACGGGGGCTTATCCCAAAGGACCCGCTGGGGGTCTGGGGGAAGGCGCTCTCCCTGGGACCACAGGGCAGGAATTATATTTTAGGGTTGTTTTTTTTTTCTAGTTACAGCCCCAAATTTCAGCCTTTGGGGGTGTAACGATGGTTTTGGGGGTGTGAGGGTCTTGCCCCTGTTCCCACTCCACGTCCCTAAAAACCTGAGCAGAAGGCGGGCTGGGCCCTCCGCTGCGTGTGAGAAATGTCTGAAAACTTGTAAGGTATTAATCTTCCGCTGTAATTATTTTTAAACATCCCGAATTATCCGAGTAGTACAGCGAAAAAACAATGTCGCCTTCCCTTTAAAGCCGAGCCTCTCATTACGGCAATCTGTCATCTCTTAATTCATTAGGGCCCTGACAGAAAGAACTTAGATCAAAACTATTTTAAATGATTCCTGATGACACACAATGGCAAATTTCAGCCATTATTCCGGAAATGTAACATCGTTCCTTCTGCTGCCTTCAACAAGGGGCCTTCCGCCGATATTAATTGACTTCTAAGTGGTTGCATGTGGCGTGTGTGTGCGTTATTGCTCAGATCTCCGGGTGGAAAACGCTGGCGGAGAGAGAAATCTTGGACTTGTTAAAAAAGGGACCCGTCCGGCTCCGAAGGGCAGGGCGCGGGTTTGCCGGCGGGTGCACGTCAGCATCGGGCTGGCCCAAGCGTGGGAGGGCGAGTGTCCCTCAGAAAAGGAAGAATAAATAATAGAAATCTGCTATTACAAAAAAAAAAAAAAAAAAAAAAATAAATTAAAAAAAATTGGGTTTTTGTTGGTTTGTTTTGGTTTTGGTTTTTTATTTCCTAAAGATCCAAGCTGGATTCTAAAGCAAGTTCCAAATTTTTATTTTGCTTTTTTTTTTTTTGGCTTTCAGGGCCTTTTGTGGCGTCTCGGCGGTTGTCTCCACGTGGCCACCCAGGAGTCACCCTTCTCCAGACCCAGAAGCACCAGGGTTCTGCTGCTGCGAGAAACACCAAGGTGGGTGAGATGCTGGGCAGGTTGTGGTGGTTGTGAATGACTTGATTTGTAAAAGAGCGTTTTGTTGTTGTTGTTCAAAGCAAGAGGCAGACACTGTGGAATGCTTTTGTGTTTTTCCTCCTACTCTCCAACCCTGCAGCTCCGCTCTCCTGAGAAGCCCCAGCCCAGCTCTGCTGGGGGGAGCATCCCAGCTTCTGCTCTGCCCGTGAATCCCTGACTTCATCTTCCTTTGGGGACAGTGTGACATCCCTGCAGCTTTTTAACATGCTGGAAAGCTGTTTGCTCCCCGTTTTTGCTGGTTGAGGTGGGGTCCTGGGATGGACCCAGCCTTGCTGGGCCCACGGGGGGCGAGGGTGGGCTCTGGAAACCTGGAAGAAGTGGGGAAAACCCAATTCCCGTGGGTGTTTTTCCCAGGAGGGAAAGGTGGTCCCCGGGACCATCACCAGGATGAGAAGCAAAAGCTCTTGGCGAGGCTGGATGTCCTCATGCCCATCCTGGTCCCCCCCACCGCACCCCGTGCTCCCTGCCCCAATGCTGTCTTGAGCCCCCTGGGGGGGGACTTTCAGGTGACTCAGGTCCATCCCTGAGGGCTGAACCTGTCAGAGAGCAACCTGAAACACAAGACGTTGGCTGTGCTGTTGGAAAAATGGAGAGGAAACCCCAAGTTTTGGTACAAAACTTGGTAATCCAGACTTTTCCAAGGATCTCAGTGTCGTGATGCAGAATGTCTTTATTTTTACCAAGAGTTAAAGGACAGAGAGGTGGTGTCGGGGGGGGTTCCTGCTGCGGTGGGTGGGAGGGTGCTGCGTTTGCTGATGGCTCTTACAGTGATGCTTCGTTCTCCTGGACCTGCCCTTGCCGGAGCCGTGCTCCACGGCTTTCCCCGGGACGTATCCGATAGCCCCCGGGCAGGGGATGTGCTGGCAATGGGAGCAGAAGTGGGTTTGTGAGTTGCCAGGAAAAAAAAAAAAAAAAAAAA
>QJSC01011515.1:868128-918397 GCA_003697955.1 Calidris pygmaea | reverse complement strand
CCCTGCCCTGGGCAGGGACACCTCCCACCAGACCAGGTTGCTCCAAGCCCCCTCCAACCTGCCCTTGAACCCCTCCAGGGATGGGGCAGCCACAGCTTCTCTGGGCAACCTGGGCCAGGCTCTCACCACCCTCACACCAAACAAGTTCTTCCCCACATCTCAGCTCCATCTCCCCTCTTTCAGGGTCAAACCCTTCCCCTCCTCCTAGGGCTCCCCTCCCTGATCCAGAGTCCCTCCCCATCTCTCCTGGAGCCCCTTGAGGGACTGGAAGGGGCTCTGAGGTCTCCCCGGAGCCTTCTCTTCTCCAGGCTGAACCCCACAACTCTCTCAGCCTGTCCTCCCAGCAGAGGGGCTCCATCCATAGGTCATCTCCGTGGCCTCCTCTGGCCCTGCTCCAACAGCTCCATGTCCTTCTGATGTTGGTGGCTCCAGAGCTGGCACTGGGGGGGGGGTCTCCCCAGAGCAGAGCAGAGGGGTAGAATCCCCCCCCGGCCCTGCTGGCCACGCTGCTGGGGATGCAGCTCAGGGTGCAGGGGGTTTCTGGGCTGCCAGCGCATGTTGATGGCTCCTGTTGAGCTTCTCATCCACCAACACCCCCGGGTCCTTCTCCTGACCGAAGGGGTGAGGGTGCAGCCATGTCCCCCCTCCGTTAGGGCTGTCTCTGCTGGAGGGAGGGGGGCACTCACATGGACAGGGCTCTCTTGGGTGTTAAATACCTTCGGGGCATTTAGCCCATTTTGGGGGCATTACCCCTTGGTCCATCCTGCTCTGGTGGCCTGGCCCATCCTTCCCCTGCTTGGTCCCCTGTGGTACCCAGTGCTTGTCCCTGCGTGGCTGCTTTGGGAACGGTGTGGAAGGAATGGGGGCACCTTGGAAACCGCTGTCCCACCTAAGCTGTGGGTTTTTACACAAATCAAAGTCACCGGGGAGCGCGGGGTCGGCCACGGGAGCGCTCGTGTCCGCTTTATTTATCTTCGGTGGCTGCTGCTACCTCGCTGTGCCTCGAGCAGAACTCTGCCGTGCATAATTCAGTGTCTTTGCGCTTCGTCGTACTTTAAATAGCACAGCGGAGCGGGGAAATAATTATTCTTTTTGGTTGGCTGGGGTTGAGTCTAAATCTGCTGGAGCAGCGGCTGCTCGGGGACTCGCAGTGCCTGAGTCAGCGATCTCCTGACTTTGGAACTTCAGAAGGGGACGAGAGCTTCTCCTTTACTCTTTTTTTTTTTTTTTTTAATTTTTTTTTTTTTTTTTTTTAAACAATATCTAAGGACAAAGATATAAATCTGTGGCAGCCCTGAAGCACAAATAGCAGCGGTGTGGCTCGCCTGCTCTGCCGCCCCGTGACCCGGGAGAGGTCTTCTTCACCGCTTGCTTTTTCAGCTGTAAAATTGCTTCGGTCGAATGGCAGCTTTGGCAAAGGGCAAAGCAGCCCAGCGCCGTCTCCCCATCCCTCCTGGGGCCATCGGGGCGATGCGGGACAGGAGGAAAGATGGGCAGTGACCACCTTCTGAGCCCCCTTCCTTCTGGCCGGGGGAGCTGGTGATCACAGAGTCATCGAGTCATAGAATTGTCTGGGTTGGAAGGGACCTCTAAGATCATCTGGTCCAACCACCAACCCAACACTGACTAAATCCATCACTAAACCACGTCACTGACGATGGGGGTGATGGGAAGGAAGATCCACGTTTGCTAATGAGTTAATTCACAGGGGGCTGCCTGGCTGGGGAGGCTTCTTTCCAGCAGAAAGAGCTGTGAAAATATCAACTGGAGCGTTTACAGATTTATTTTAAATTTTTTATCCTTTTTGGGGGGTTTGATTTTCTTGGGTTTTTTTTTGTTGTTGGAGATGCCGCAATTATGAGCCAGACTTTTGGAAGGGCCCGGCAGATGAGCACATCAATCACATCTTTAATCACCTTCTCCAGGTTTTGCAAATCATTTTAGGGCTCAGATATCAGCCTTCCCGGCCAGGCACCGAACCTGGCACCGGATCAGGCCGGGGGGGTGAGTGTGTGGCGTGAAGGGTCGTGCCCCACGGGAGCTTTTTCCCTTCCAAATCCCAGGGGAAAGAGCAGCGCAGCCCTTGCGTTTGCTGCACCCCTTTTCCTCTTGAAATGTGGGGCGGTTTGGGTTTGCTGGATGGCCTGATACCCCGGGAAAAACTGACAGTAAACCCCGTCCCCCAGCAGACCCTGGGGGCTGCCCAGTGGGTTAGGAGATGTATAAACTTTGGGATTTATGTAGGCAAAACAGTTTTGGCTGATGGGAGGCTTTTTGTACGTAAGTGCGTGTTGCTCCCCTCTCCTCCGAGCCCATTCCTCTCGTAATACTGTCAATAAAATAGTTTCGCAGGCTCTACTCCCTGCTAATTAAAATTAGTCGGACAAGCCAGAATGGGGGGCTAGGATGGGGGAAAAAACGGGGTGCTGGATGTGCCACGGCGGGATGGGGGTGATGCCGAGCTGCCCCTGGAGGGTGTCCCCTCGCCCGTAACGCTGGGGTGGGGGAGCTGGGGGGTTGCCCCCCTCTGCCACCCCCAGCAGCTCCAGGAAGGTGGGAAATGGCATCTTTGAGAGGTGGACTTCTGTTTTGAAAGCATCCTCAATATGGACTTGTTATTCCCTGTGGGTGTATAAAATGCGTGTGAGTTATCCCTCCCTCTGCGCACGCGTGTGTGTGTGTGTGTGAGCACCCAGGTGTAAAATGAGGGGAAAAGTGCCAATTTCTGGTCCCCACTGCCGTGCTGGGACCTGAGATGCGGTGGCAGCGATGGCCTGGGGCAGCCTGTTCAGACCCAGCTCCTCTCCCACCCAGCACCAAGGGCGTATTTTCCCAGGAATGCAAAATATTCCACACGCCAGGAATCGGTCTCTCTGATCCCAACAGCTAGTCTGATAATGATGTGTCTTTCCCGGAGTTCAGAAACTCTCCTTCTGCCGTGCGAAAAGTGATTCCACCCTGATGATCAGCAATTAAAATGCTGATTTTTGGCTGGGGATTGCTCCGTGTCCACCCGCCTCTCTGCCTCCTCTCGGGGAGGATGACGCTGGGATTTCTCTCCTCGGCTCCAAAGAAAACATCCGAAAGAAAACGTAGGAGCTTTCCTTGGGAGGCTGAGGGTGGAGAGGGCTTCGTCGTCAGGTCTAATTATCGCCTGAACGTGCACGTCCTGATTTTCTGTGCGGAGCAAGTGGCTTTTGGTTTGCCAAGCGGAGGGAGCGGGGTCTGGCGGTGCGGGGTCCAGCGCGGTCCCAGAAGCGGCAGAGCCTGGTCCTTGCCTGGGCCGGCGGTTTCGCAGAGGTTTGCCTGCTTTATTTCCAAAAATAAATGTTAACCCGAGCTGCCGGTTCCGTGTAGGAAATTCCCCCGGTTAGACTCTCATTCTGGGCCGGTGAGTAATAAGGCTCTTGTGAAAAAAAAAAAAAAAAGTGTGTTTTATTTCTGAAGACAGCTGATGTGTTTGGGAGCGGCATTCAGTGGGGTTTTTCCCCTGTTTTCCTGCCCGAGGGGCGGTGAGGATGCTCCTTTGCCCTCCGGAGCGTGGGGACCATGTCCCATGGGTCCCCTGGGTTTTGCCCCCCTGGGCTCCTCTGCCGCTGCCTGGTTGGCAGAGGGGTCCCCGAGGTTCTGACAGGCATCGGAAATCTGTGCCCTGGCTGTGATGAGACGATCTCTGTGGTCCCTCCCAACTCTAAAAAAAAAAAAATCAGTGAATTCCTCTTCCCTTGGGCCAAGGGAGTAAGTGGAGGGGATGAGTTGGGGCAGCTCCGAGGAGGAGGGGGACGGGAGGAAGCAGCGACGCTCGGGGCCAGGCTCGTCCTCCGCGTTTATTGCCGACGCAAGATTGATCCTCGCCGTTCCCAGGCTCCGCAGCCCGTTAAACCTCTCCCTTCCCGGGGCAATTAACCACCTTGCGCCCCGTAACTTTGCAGCTACGAGGAAGGCAAATTCAATTTTAGCCGGCGTGCGCAACGTGAACTGTAGCTGGGGAGCAGTTTCTGGCGTGCCGTCCCTCCCCAGCCTGACAACCGGTTTTACTGCCCGGCAGGGAATAGGCTGATCGCTCATTTACGGCTGCAATCATCTCCCTGTTACGGCATTAGGAAGGAATGAGCACCAAAAGCCATTATAATTAAGATCTCTCTGGAGCTGACAGTCGAAATAGATGGCATGTGGAGCTGGAGCTCTGTGGCTCAGCTGTTTCTTTTCGAGCTGTCACTGGAAAATTACAGAGGCTGACAATCATATTTTTAACGCGGCGGTGCTGAGTAATATATATATATATATATATCTATCTCCACCTTGTGCTGGGGAGAGAAGAGGGAATGGAGACCGGTGCTCTTGGAGCACCCCATGGGCATTGGGCTGGGCTGGGGGGCTGAGCCATCCCCACCGTGTCCCCCCACCTCCCAAACCCTGGCTTCTCCTGGGACTGAAGGTCTTGAGCACCTTCCTTACGGTTCAAATAAGCATCTCCTGGTGAGGGGGACCTGGCAGTGGGGACTGAGGGACTCCCACCCAGAGCTTCTCCCTGGGGTTCTCAAGCCCCACGAAACTTTGGGGGGTGTCGTTGCAGCCAGAGCTGCTGTGGTGTGTTCCTAGAGACATCCAGGATGTTAAATAAAATTTAAAAAATCCCATTTCTTGTCTTCCTATTGAGCATCTGAGGCTGCATCAGGGCTGCAGAGGTCATAGAATCCTAGAATCACAGAATGGTGTGGGTGGGAAGGGACCTTAAAGCCCCCCCAGTGCCACCCCCTGCCCTGGGCAGGGACACCTCCCACCAGACCAGGTTGCTCCAAGCCCCCTCCAACCTGCCCTTGGACCCCTCCAGGGATGGGGCAGCCACAGCTTCTCTGGGCAACCTTCGTTGAGTCCTGTGGATCTTCATACCTGAGAAACTGTTGCCCAACAGAGACTCATGATTGGAAGCAGCAGACGATGCTTTCCCAATTATTTCATCATAACAGGAGCTGCCTCCCCGGCCCCTGGACAGCAAACACCGTCTGGTGGGTCTATAATTGAGGGGTGCGTTGGGTTTGGTGCCGGTACAGGCAGGGTGCTCCACCTCCTGCCTGCATTTTTGGCTTTTTTCAGCATGATGTCTCTCGGCAGCACCCACGGGGGGTCCTCCGGGTGGTCCCGGGATGGGCCAGGCGGGGAAGGTCCCAGCATTTCCACGGTTCTACCCTTGGGTTGGTCTTTCTCTGTTTTGAGTCATCCCAACGTGCCCCTCCGAGCACCCACCTCAGTTAATCACCAGGTGATTTTAGCTCTGTGGGCACTTCTGGGGTGGGAAGGCTGGACCCAGGCACAGGTTTGGGATCAGACACAAGCCTCGGGGATGCTTTTAAAAGTATTTTAGAGGCTCTTCCTCCATCACAGCACTAAAGAGCTTCAAACTGTCCTGTTCCTGCAGCTGACATTGCCTGAAAGTTTCTGTTTTTAAGCTGCAAATGAATTATTGATGCAATTATTCATTCTCATTTAAATATCTATTTAATGGCATTTAAATAACAGTGTTTAGAGTGTGTCAACAGTTTACACAATAATTTGGATTCTGAACTTTATACCTCTGTTTTCTCCCCACACAAATAATTGAAGCTCATCCATTTTGAGTGACAATTGTAGATAAGTATCACTTCTTTTTTCCTATTGCACATGTGCGTTATCTAAATATATTAAATCACTTACTCAATTTTAATTTCATTTGAATGATTAATCAGTTACGTGGCTATAATTATTTGTGTTAAGACATCTCCGATTAGAAAACAGAGCAGGGAGACAATTAGGGAAACGAGCATGTGGAAAACCCGCCTGGTCTTCCTGCAGTGCCTGGTCTGGGATGCGGGAAGGGATGCGGGTAGGGATGCGGGATGCTGGCAGCCCCAACGGCGGGGTGAGGGGCACAGCCTGCCGGGATAACTCGGGGCCGGGAGCTCTCGGGATACGTGGGAATGGGGTGGGATAAATGTTCTTGTGCGGTTTCCTTTGGCTTTTGGATTCAGGGCGAGCTCTGGGGGTGAATTTCAGGGCAGGAGGTGGGTGCCCCCCCGTGTGGGAAGGGGTTGGTGCCCCACGTGCGTTGCTGGGAGCTCACTGGTTTCTCTTTGCAGGAGAGGGGGGGCCGGGATATCGGAATGAAAACCTTGGCTGTAGGACCCCGCGCCTGCCTTTGATCCTGACTCCACACACGTGTAACTTTACGGCCGTTGTGGGATTGACTCCCGATGTGCATCCCCCCAGAGAGCCCCCTGCCTCCCCTAAGGGGATGGGGGGGGGGACACGGTCTGGCAGCTCCCGCTGAGAGTTTGTCTGGGGGCTGGTGGGGATTTTGCAGATTTCAGCGAGTGCTTTAATTCCCGTAATTTTGGTTTCTGCTTCTTGCCGTGCCGTCCCGCTGGGCTGCAGGGGGTGGGTGCCCGGGGGGGGGACCTCAGCGGCCCCTGGGCGAAGGGGCGATGGTGGGTTTGCCGGGATGATGCCCCAGCCGGGAGGGCAGCGGGATGCTGGCAGCGGGGGCTGAGTTAATTTATTGAATTTTAGGGCCGTTTCCTTTCGAAAAAGTTTTTTGCGGGTGAGCGACCCGTGGCCTGGGATCCGCCAGCCCTCTCCCTCCACCTTACCCCCTTCTGCTTTTCTTTTTTCTCCTCCCAGAGATGTATCCCAGATGTCAGGTCTCTGTAACTGATTTTCCCCGGGTGTAAAGCCCTGCGGAGACGCCTGGGAAGGGCAGAGCCGGGCAAACCCTCGGAGCTGGCCTGAGGTGGGGGCTCTCCTCTGCGATGCTAATGAGGGGGGGTTCCTAATTAACCCTCTGCCTCAGGTGCATCGCAATGAACCCATAGACATCCTTGCCAACCCGGGGCTGGGGAGAGCCTTCCCTGGGCTATGGAAAACTGATATAACCCCAGGCACAAAGCTGTTGGGAGAGCGGGATTATGCTCCAAATCCCTGGTTCCTCACCCCTTGTTTGCCCCGGTCACCCTGTGCCACACACCGCTCTCAGGCTGCAGCTTTTCAGGGGCACAGCGGCATTAAAACACCTTTTTATATTTTATTTTGTTTTATTTTCTGGAGGGCTGTGTGGCTGAGAAGAGCACATGAGCATTAAAGCACAGCTGGAGTGGGAATTGCATGGTTTTTATGTATATATATATGGATATCTCCGAGGTGGGGGAATTGAGCAGAGCCAGATGTTCCCCCCCACCCCCCCCCAGCTGGTGGGTGTGCGGGGGCTGTTGTGTGCCACGGTAGTTCGTGTCGGGGGTAGGAGGAAGCAGCCACACGCTGGGGTCGCGGTGAGCTCCAAGGGATTCCCCCCCCCCGCCACGAGATTTACGGCGGAGCCTTCCAGCTGGAAGGCATTCGGGGCCGGGATGCGGCGTTGGGGATGGAGGGGGTCGCCCGGGATACGCGGGTCCCTGCCGGGGGATGCCTTAAGGCTGGGCTCAGCCCTGGGCTGTGCTGGGGACCGACGGGGGGACCCCGAGAACCAAAACGGGAAAACGCTGGAGAAACCCTCCCCCCCAGGAGAGGAGAATAAAGAGAGATGGGGTCCCAGAGAGATGGGATGCTGCTTGGTGCTGCTCTCCGGTGCCTTTCCCCTGCCCCAGTGGCATCAGGGACAGAGCAGGATGCTCCCTTCCCGGTGGGACGTGAGGCCAGCAGCCTGCATCCCTCCCTGCGTTTCCCATCAGGATCCTGCGCCGTTAATTGCTCCCCGGGGGGTTCTCTCTTTACCCCGAGCACCCTTCCTGGAGGGGGTCGGTGCGGTTCATGCCCTCAGCTGAGGCAGGAGGGGGGTAATTGGGTTCCTCCAAGGTTACAGCTCCGATGGCGCTGGCGGCATCCCCCGTGCGTGGTGGCAGCGATGACAAATGTCACTGACCCCAGCTGGCATCACCCTGCCGCCCCCAGCCCAGCCGAGCCCCCCCCAGCCTGCAAAGGCTCCGAGTTTGCCGTCTGGGAGGTGGGGCTTGGCACTGCCTTGGGTGAAAATGCGGCGTAATGAGCCAAAATGTGCACTTTATTGGCACCCGCTGGACCGGAGCTGGGTGTCAGCCAAGGGTTTGGCCCCGTCTCCAGCAGCACAAGAGATCTCCCTTTCAACAAGTCATCCAAGGAGAAGGCTTCCCGGGGCCGCCCACCGCGGGGCTGTCAGACCCCCCTCGTCCTTTGTGTCCCCCCGCCCCCCCAGACAGAGGTGCTGGGTTAAATCTCTCTCCCGTTGCACCCCCGGGTTCCCCCGAATTTTCCTGCGATGTTGCCGTAGCAGAAGCCGGTGGGGCAGGCAGGGTGTGCTGCACACAGCCTCCCACACACAGCCCTGCCTTTTTTTTTTTTCCTTTTTTTTCTTTTTATAAAAAGAAAAAAAGAAAAAAAAAAAAAAAGAATAATGATTTTTTGGCTGTGCTGAGGAGCGCTGGAGCTGCCCCAACACTTCTTGTTGTTAAAGTGTCTCAGCATTTTCTGGGCTCCTCCGGCTCGGTAGAAAAATCAGGTTTTTATTTTGCTGATCGTTACCAGAAGTGAAGAAATGGGTGTTTCTGTTCAAAGAGCAGAGCTGGGTGCTGGGGCCGGCGCAGTGGCTGTACTGGGGCTGTACTGGGGCAGGTGGGGTGGCAGGAGGGGGTGGTGGTGCAGGGAGTGGGTGGTTTGCAGCCAGCATCCTCCACCCCGGGAGGAAGCATCAGTGTTAAAGCATGGGTATTAAAATACTGATGTGAACCAGCACCCTCTGCTGTGGGGAGCAGCGGGGGAACCCCACGTTGACACCCTGTGCCCGAGTGCTTCGCTTGGCACGGCCTGGGCAGGGGGCAAGGTGGGAAAGGCGCTGGTCCTCGTGGGGAAACTCAGCCTGGAAAATCACTCTGGGATTTATTCATCCCTGAATTTTAGGGGTTCCTTGTTCCTCGTCTCATGCACAGGGGTGTGGGGGCTGTTAAAGTTCCATCGATGGTGGGTTTGGGCCACCTTCTGGTCCTGGTGTTCATGGTGCCCGCGTGCACCAGAGCTCACCCCTCGCCCGGGCTCCCGGAGCCCATCGGGGAGGTCCCTGTCCTTGGCCTGGTGGGTGTCCGGGAGAGCTGGCACTTGTCCCACGCTGGGACAAGGGCACGATACACACGGCTTGTTTTGCAAATACCAAGAGTTTTAAAAAAAAAAAGTCTCATCTGTAATAAAAACTCAGTATTTCCCACCGTTCCTTCCGTGATGTCTTTGGCACGTCGGTGAGGTCAGAGATTTCAGCAGAACGAGTGACTCCCCGGGGGGGGCAAAGAGGTTCCCTGCGCTCCCACGGCGTCTGTCCTTAGTACAGAGGGAAAAGCCAACAGCGTCTGTCACTGAGCGCGGGACAAAGAAATAACAGGCTGGAGGGTTCGGAGGCAAATTTCACCCGCGTCACCAGTTTCCACCAGCATTTCCCAGTCTGCTGAAGGGGATGCTCAGAGCAGCTCGTGGCCGTGCCCCTCCAGGCCCTCCCAAGGCACTTCCTCACTTCTTTTTATTTATGTATTTTTAAGGGGGAAAATATCTTCTATTTGTCCTAACGGGCTGTGGATGGGATTGGTGTCAGGGGGCTGCCCGGGACGTCGCGGTGACCCGGGGTGTTTGGGGAGCAGGCCCTTTGGCAGCAGCAGAGCTTTTTCCCAGCCCCGTGTTTGCTCAGTTTTCATTTTCTTTTTTTTTTTTTTGCGGCTCTGCTCCATTAATCTTCTCCATGGCATCGGTTTCCCGGTGCCTCGCTGTGTGATGTGCCTTGGCTTTTTATTTCTTCTTGCTGAGGGCGACAGCCGAGAGGCAGTTGGTGGCAACTACGATCATGGGTTTGGCTCTTCTCGTGGTACCTTTCAGGCCATGACTGCAAAACTCTTTCCTCTTGCACGCTTTAGGAAGAAAAATTGGGATAATCTATAGGTGTAACTGGCTTTGATGCCTGAATCCAGGACCTGGGAGTCCTGGTGGACAAGTTGCCCAGGAGCCAGCAATGTGCCCTTGTGGCCAAGAAGGCCAATGGCATCCTGGGGGGCATCAGGAAGAGTGTGACCAGCAGGCGGAGGGAGGTCATCCCCCACTAAGCTCTGGCCTGGGGAGGACACATCTGGAGCACTGGGTCCAGTTCTGGGCCCCCCAGTTCCAGAAGGACAGGGAACTGCTGGAGAGAGCTCAGCAGAGGCCACGAAGATGATGAGAGGCTGGAGCATCTCTGTGCTGAGGAAAGGCTGAGGGACCTGGGGCTGTTCAGCTGGAGAAGAGCAGACTGAGAGGGGACCTCATCGATGCTGAGCAATAGCTAAAGGGTGGGGGGCAAGAGGATGGGGTCAGATTCTTCTCAGTGGTGCCCAGGGACAGGACGAGGGGCAATGGGCACAAACTGGGACATGGGAAGTAAGGAGAACTTTCCTGTGAGGGTGGCAGAGCCCTGGAAGAGGCTGCCCAGGGAGATGGTGGAGTCTCCTTCTTGGAAATATTCAAACCTGCCCAGACACGTTCCTGTGCAACCTGCTCTGGCTGACCCTGCTCTGGCAGGGGGTTGGACTGGATGGTCTCCAGAGGTCCCTTCCAGCCCCACGTCATTCTGGGATGCTGTGATTTGTGTTTGTGAACCCCTTTGCTGGGGCAGGCGGTGGGGCTGCGACCGTCCAGATGGACCCGTCTTTGACGAGCTGTCAGGAAGCACCCGGAGCCCCCAGTGCAGCCCCTTCTGTCCCTGCGGTGGGTGCTCCCGACCCGGGAAAGAGGGGGGACACCATGTGAAACATCAGCAAAAATAAACCTGGCAAATCCCGAGGAATGGCCGCAGCCCTGCGGTTCCAGGGAGATTAAAATAAAGTCTTGCATTACACCACTTGGAAGGGCTGAGATTTACTTGGAAACCGAATCACATTAATTAGCATTCTGCTAATGGCTGTTTTGTATAAATATAGCGTGCCTTAATACCAACACGAGTCGCAGGTTGACATATTTAGATCGTTGATATCGAAGTCATTAACGCCTCTCCGCGGTAAACCTATTCTCAGTTGGGGCTGCAAATGGGATTCTCCTGAGCCAATCAATCTTCCTAAAGCCCGAGCGGAGCCTGTTGATCTTTAGCCACCGAGTGGATACGGCTTCCCAGAAATGTGCTTGCATCTGTCAAAATTATAAGCAGCTGGCAGCCCCAGACAAAGGTCATATTTGCCCCGCGTGTGAAAATAGGAGCTCGGGACAAGAAATGCTCTTTAGCAGCCGTATCAATTCGGGACGCGCTATTCATGTTGCGGCACAATACGTGTGTGTGTGTGTGTGTGTGTGAGTGAGCGAGCCCCTTCCTGCAGGCATTTGTACACATGTCAATTATTATATTTATATGTTAAAATTTCTCACGTATAACCCTGTGGTCCTGGAGCCTCGCCAGGGCTTATTAAAACTCAGTCACATCAAAGGATGGGAAAAGGTCTGCCTGAGTTTAGGAACTCAGAGAGCTTAACAATTATTTTGCACTAATTCACTCCTAATTTATCGTTCATTATTGCCCTGATTAAAAGCCCCCCCCACCCCCGCTTGGCAGGCAGCGGTGAATGTAATGGGTTCCTTTAAAAAGCTGATTTGGGGGAATTTCAGCGTGGCAGGAGCACGGGGCCGCCACCCTCTCTGAGAGCCCACTGTACACGAGTCAGGCAATTACTACAATTATTGCACTTAACGCAGCAGAATTCCCTCCCCGGGGGCTGTGCCAGGAGCTGGGGGGGCGGCTGGAGTCTTGTGGCGGGGTACGGAGCCAGCAGGACCAGGCAAAGCCCTGATGCTGGTCGTGGCCCCCCCCGCGATGGCTCTTGCCCGGGAGCAGTCAGCAGCACTGATTTGTGCCTCCGCTGCCCCACGGGGCTGTTGATGCTCTACATCTCCCACCCTCCACGCATAGGGCTGGGGGCGATGGCAGGGTGGGGGCCGCTGGCATCCCCGGGACGGCACCCCAGGGCCATCAGACACCCCATGTGGGGACACGAGTCACCTCGCCTGCCATCGAGCTTGACCTGGGCACTTGGGCTTTGGAGCTGGGAGCACGGTTTCATCTGGGTTTATTCTTAGATTGCGGTGACAGGGGTGAAACGGCCTAAGCCCAACTTCTGAAGTATGCAAATGCCGACCTCGTCCAGGAGAGCTGGCTCCTCAGTGTAATTTAAGGCCAAGCATTTGAGCTGGGGAGTTTTAATTTTAAATCGTAAATCTCTGCGGTACCACAGTCGGAGCATCGCGGCAGCCGCTGCCTGCAGAGCCCGCCCCGGGGAGGGCAAGGGGGTGTCTGGGCACCGATGGCATCGCTGGGTGGGACATGGCTGTGGAAACTCATCCCCTTTCCCTGGTGGCATTTCATAGAATCATAGAATGGTTAGTGTTGGAAGGGACTTAAAGATCATCAAGTTCCAACCCCCCTGCCCTGGGCAGGGACACCTCCCACCAGCCCAGGTTGCTCCAAGCCCCATCCAGCCTGGCCTTGAACCCCTCCAGGGATGGGGCAGCCACAGCTTCTCGGGGCAGCCTCTTCCAGAGCCTCACCACCCTCACAGGAAAGAATTTCTTTCTGATATCCAATTTAAATCTCCCCTCTTCCAATTTAAAACCATTACCCCCCTGTCCTTGTCATTTCAGGCGAGGCTGCGTGGTAGGAGGGGTTATTCCCACCTCCGGGGAGCCCTGACAGCAGGAGCATCCTTGGATTTGCATATAAATCTGAAAAACCACCTTTTTTTACATGTGTGAGGTCCGAGTCCAGCCTTGTCCCGTGGGAGGCTGGACCGAGCATCGCCTCCCGGGGGTTAACACTGCTCGGGGTGGGGGGGGAGTGATTCCACCCCCCTCCACATGCCGAGAGGGCTCAAAAACCACGGAATAAACTCCATAAAGCTGGTGAGGAGGGAAAGACGCCAGGCAACAAGTTGAAATGGCCTAACAATAGCGAGTGCTTATTTTGACAGCAGGAGGGGGTATTTTTTTGCAGTTGGGAGGTTGTGCTTATAATAAAATCTGCACTTGGCTGGTGGATTTTAAATAACACTTATCTCATGGATGGAGCCAGACGGTATGTAACGCCGAGGTCCGCGTGCGGAATGTCTTTCCTTTAATTATTCCTGCCTCCTATTTTGGGTATTTCTTAGCGAGCCCTGAAGCCCCGAAGCAGCAGCAGATTGAAAACGAAGGTTTTTAGTATTTTACCGACTGACAAAGGTATTAAATCAAAGCACGTGAGAGCTGCATGAAAAGCCATTAGAGAGGGCAGGGCTTGGGGAATACATTCCGTGTGAACAACCATAAATATCTGTTATTTTTTTTAATCCGAAAAGGAGATGTGGGGGTGGAAAAAATACCCGTCAGCATAAAAATGGCTGGCATGGTTTGCTTTGTCGGAGACCGGGCAGCTGGAGAGAGCTTCAGATACAATCCTCCTCCCAAAGACACGCAGGCGGAGGAAAAAGATTATCAAAAAGAGGAAAGGCTTTAATAAACTGTGAGGCCCTGATCGCCCACTGAGAAGCAAAGCTTAATTAGAAGATTAGGCCGTTCTCTGGTGGTGTGCGTGGAGGTGCCAGGACGACTGGCTCTGAATTCCCTCCTTTGGCTTTCCTGGGATGTGGAATGGCTCCGAAAGGCGGCACCGGCTCCTCCAGCACCTGCATCCCCCAGGAGCCCAGCATGACCGGAGGCCAGGAACCGAGCTGGGAAAGGGGAAACCCTTCGGAGGCAGAGCTCCCCGCTCGGTTCCCACTTTTCAGGCATCCTTAGGGAATGTCCCTTCCCGCTCTGCCTCTCCGGAGCCCGTCCTGGCTCCCTCCGCACCAAGCGCATCCTCTGCAGCAGCAGTTGGGACCGTTACTTACTATCCCCTGTGCCCACCCAATGGAATAGCTGTCTTTAGGAGGATATAAATGGGGACAGTTCGTACATCTTTCCTGCTGGGGCTCGGCTGGCTGCTGGGAGGGCTGGATGTGGTCTCGGATGCTGGTCCAGGTGAGACGCCGGGGGTTTTACCTGCTTGGGAAAAATCCCAGCTCTCTTGATATCACACCCTGCTCCCTCTGGAAAAACGTGGTTTAAAACACATGCTCTTCCAGGAGATTCTGACTCGTCAAAGAGCCAGCAAAGCTCTTTGAGAATAAAGTGCATTTGCATCCGCGGGTGAGAATGTTGGCACGAGGAGCAGCAGAGGTAGCCTCCGAGTGTGGTGTGTGTGTCCCAGCAGTGCAAACCCATGCTCCTGGGTGGAGAATCATCACAGAATTGGTTTGGGTTGGGAGGGACTTTAAAGATCATTGAGTCCCCCCCCCTGCCCTGGGCAGGGACACCTCCCACCACACCAGGTCGCTCCAAGCCCCCTCCAACCTGCCCTTGAACCCCTCCAGGGATGGGGCAGCCACAGCTTCTCTGGGCAACCTGGGCCAGGCTCTCACCACCCTCACACCGAACAAGTTCTTCCCCACATCTCAGCTCCATCTCCCCTCTTTCAGGGTCAAACCCTTCCCCCTCCTCCCATGGCTCCCCTCCCTGATCCAGAGTCCCTCCCCATCTCTCCTGGAGCCCCTTGAGGGACTGGAAGGGGCTCCAAGGTCTCCCTGGAGCCTTCTCTTCCATCGCAATGTGCCACCTTGTCCTCTGCCCGGGCTGGCTGTGTCGTGACAGGGCTCGGGAGGAGCCTGGGGCCGCTCACGGTGTTTTGCTGCGGCTGCTGCGTGTTTTGCTTGAAAGCCCTGCTGCTCCCACGCCGTGAGGAGCTTTGGGTGCTTTTTGCACCCAACGTTTCCCACGTTGCAGCCTGAGCCCGTGACTCACTCGCTCTCTCCCTGCCAAGGCTGCTCCTGCCGCTCCTGGGCTGTCCCCGCTGCCGCTCACTTGTCCCCAGAGCATCTCCAGGCAGGGGGAACACCTCCCTGGGGGGGTCGCACCTCCCGACACCCCTTGATCTTGAACCCTAAAAGCAAAATCCATCCTATTGCCAGGGTTTTTTTGTGTGGATGCTGCGGGTGTCTGTGTGCGGCATCTCCTTAGGAGGAGTCCGGTACGATGTTGTGTTGCCCAGCACGATGAGGACCCCTTGCTGGAGCACCCTGTGCTTATTTCAGGGACCGCTGTGCCACCTCCAGATGGACGTTGTGCATCTCAGTTGCTCTCCAGGGACACCCCACACGTTTTGGGTCCCCGGTGCTGCAGGGGGGGGCAGCAGCCCCTGCATCCCCAGCATCGCTGGGAGCCATTCCCGCGGTGGCTCCATCAGCAGGGAGGGGGGGGATGAGTTTATGGTGGTTTGGCCTTGAAGCACATGTGTCTTGGGGTAGGAGCAGCTTGTGGAGGGGCTGGGGGGGTGTCCGGCTGCAGAAAACAGCCGGGCTGATCTCCAGGAAAGGCCTGGCAACCTTCGGGTGTGGGTTTAGGAGCCAGGCATCTGCTGCACTTCGGGCTCCGCGCCCACTGGGAGCCGGGACCCCGCAGCTCTGGGGAGGGAAAGGTGGCACAAACGCCTCGGGGGGGGCTGGCAGGACCGACTCTTAACGCTTTATT
This sequence comes from Calidris pygmaea, assembly GCA_003697955.1. Classification (NCBI taxonomy): domain Eukaryota; kingdom Metazoa; phylum Chordata; class Aves; order Charadriiformes; family Scolopacidae; genus Calidris; species Calidris pygmaea. Next base: position 902,860 of record QJSC01011515.1, on the reverse strand, counting down.
CAGTAATTAATTAATGCGGCAGCTTACCCTGGGCAGTTTACCCAGGTTGTGCCTGGTTTTGGTTGGCCACACCATTCCCACATCTTTTTCTCCCCTTTCCTGTCACTCTGGGGGTGTGGGGATGCCCCAAAACAGCTTCTGGGGGGATGCCCATGGGGACACCTCGGGGTTGGGGGGGCATCTCGTGTCCCCGTCAGCCCCCTCTCAGCGGCAGCGAGGATCTTTCGGGATGCTTTAAAGTGCTTTTTTCCCCTCCTCGAACTCACACGCGTGCAGCTTGCAAAATCTAATAACAACCGGGTGAAAAACATACTAAAAACAGGAAATTTATGTAGCATGACCCAAATTGAATTATACATTACAGCACTATAATTGATTTTTTAGAAGAGAGATTAAATTTATTTTATGCCTCACTAACTAACAGCTAGATTTACCTAATTGCTTGGAGTGCAGAGTTAGTATGATTCATTAAACCCCATACATGCCTGGGTACATTACACTGTGACTAAAGCTTCCCTGCTTCGAGCAATTAAAATGGAGAAACTTGGGGCCTCATAAGTAATTGAATATAACAATACAGCTCGGAGTTGCTGTGGATGTCTTATTAAGTTCTTCAAGCCAAATAAAAAAAAAAAAACAAACCAAAAAAACCCAAGTTCCCTCCATTCTCCAGTGAATCATTTTGTGAATTTTTTGGTGACTGGCATTTTTTTCTCCTATTGCCAAAAAAAAAAATCAAAAAAAAAAAAAAAATTGTGTCTCTGAAACAGATTTCATGCCTTGCTTCACAGTTTAATTTTATCAATCATAACATTTAAAAAAAAATTGACAGCAGTGAGCAGACATCCCCGCTATTCCAAGGAGGGAAATTTTTGGGTAGAATCTAGTAACATTTGGTAATTATATACACATTGCAAAAATAAAGGTAGCAATTTAGTAAAACAGGAGTGGAGAGAAATTATCATTTTAGCTGGCAGGAATAAATTAGAATTGTTTGGCACGGTTTAATAAAATCCCACGTAGGCACAAATCGCTCTGGGAAAGAGCCGGGATGGTGGGGGNCCACTCACAGGTTGCATTTTATGGTTAGGAAAAAAAAAAAAAAGAAAAGAAAAAGATCCCCCATTTATTTTAATCCCTTATCAACGCCTCAGCCCCTTTAAATGCTGACCCGGCTCCAGCTGCCTTTCCCCAGCAAGGCTTTGGGGATGTTCAGAAGCCGGGGGACACGGTTTAGTGATGGGTTTTTGTCAGTTGGGTTGATGGTTGGACTAGATCATCTTGAAGGTCCCTTCCAACCCAGACGATTCGATGATTCTGTGTTCCCAGGGTGTGGGACACCCCCTGCTCCGGGGCGTTATCGAATAAAAAGGAGTTTTAACCTTGGGTAAGGTGCGTTATAGCGCTCCTAGCACTCCGCTTCCCGCAGACCTGTTACGGGCAGAAGGGATCTCCTCATCAGATATTAGAGGATATTAAAGTGAAGGATATTAAAGAAGTGAAGAAAGTTTCCGGCATTTGCTTACATGAAACTGGAATAAATGGGAGGTCCCGGTGGTGGCTCTTGGGGGCTTCATTTCGGTAAAGAATTTGGGGGTGAGCAGAGGCTTTTGTACAATTATTAGGGAAATGATTAGTCGCTTTCCGAAGGCAGGGGTGGAAATGCACCCAGCATTAACGTGTAATGAGCGTTGCACAATCCAGGATCATCAGTTTACTCACTGCGCGGAGCCCACAGGTCATAAAATTCGGGCTGGATTGTGTGAAACATCTTACACAAAGGGCTTCCCGTAACAAAATAAGCCTTTAATTAGCAGAACGTCACGCGAGGCTGAGGTGCAGCTTTCCCAGACGTATCACCGGTGACGTTAATTACCGAAAGGCTTTGCACATGCATGATTTATGCCTTTTTTTTTTTTTTTTTTATTTTTTTCACCCTCGCAGGGCTGCTGTGTTGTGGGGCTTTGCTGGGGGAGGGCTGGCAGCGCCGCGGGTCCCCGTGGGTTGGGATGGGGGCACGGCCACTGCTCCGTCTCTTCTCCTGCTTCCATCTGAAATGTCTCCTTGCGGATGCCCCCGGCTGCCGGTCCTGGCCGTGCTCTGGTGGAACTGTGCAATTAATGGTTCCCTTGTCCGTGCCCAGCGATGCGGTTCTAATTTTATAATTTCACTTTGGGAGCTGGGAGGCGTCGGCGGGGGGGAGGCTTTGAGGGGGGAAAAAGCCCCACGAGAGCCAGGCTCTCGTGAGACACCAGTGGGTGATGTTCATGCGTGAGACTCGGCCAAACCGGGGGGTTCTGAGTTCCTCTGGGAGGAACTCGCCAGCATCCCCCATCCCGTGGCCACGGCACGGGATTAATTAAACACCATTTATAGCTGTTTAATTGCAGCCAAGGCCGTATCACAGCCAACCCAGCAGCCAAGGGGCGCGCGGCGCTGGTGGGAAGTGAGGAGCACGCCTTTTGCCGCCTGAAAACGGGGTTGTTTTTCACCTCAGCGCTGGCGTCGGCGTTTCCCTTTGCCGACTCCTTTCTCTTAAGAGGCTCCTTTCGCTGCAAGAGCCGCAAAAAGAGCCTGGGAGGGTCACGGCTCCGGAGATGAAGCCTCTTGAGGAGGAGGTGCAGCGCGATGAGGACGATTCCCGCCTGTGATGCTGATCCCAGGCTTTTTTTTTTTTTTTTTNTTCCTCTTGATTAATCAGCTTTTTCTCTCTCCTCCCAAAAATGATTCACACTTGTCCTGACAAGGGATTCACAGAGTCTCCCAAACACCTTGAGTCAAGACATCTGTTGTGTGAAGTGTATTCTTTCCTTGGTGAAGAGGATTAGCCAGGCTTTTTTTTTTTTTTTTTTCCCCTTTTTTTTTTTTTTTTTTTTTTGTGGACAAAGGAAAGATCAAGGGATGCGTTTAACAAAACGAGATGCCCTTTCTGTGTGTACACACAGGCATCCCTCCTAGCTGTTGCCGTGAAGGGGGAGCATCATTAAGAAATAACGAATGGCCCTGCACGGGCTCCACCCCGCTCTCGGTGCTGGGAAGCCTAATTAGAGCGCAGAGATAACGATGGAGTGCTCGGCTGAATTTGCATGGGACTCCAGCCTATATAGGGTATGAAAGTAATTTATTATGCTTATTAGAGGGAAGCTTTTGTCACCACAGACAGAGCCCCATTAATGCCCTTGGAGCTCCTGCCCCAGCACCTGTGGCTCAGGGTGGGCTCACGCCGCATTTCCCCCCCCAGCCCCAAGAGCTTCTTTATTCTGGGGTGCTTTGGGGGCTCCAGGAGGATGCCGAGTGAGTGCCCGGTGGTGGTTGGGGTGGGAAGGGTGGGTGCTGCAGAGCATCGCTACGAGCAGCGAGCGGCTGGGTGGGCTCGGGGGGGTTTGCCCTCGGTGGGGGGCTTTGCTCTGACCCACCAGAGGTGGGAACACGGGGCCTGGGGCGCCCCGAGGAGGGCTGGTGGCCAGTTTGAATCCTCTTGGGGGCTAAACTGCCTCCAGGGTAGAGCCCCGCAGCTCTGCCTTAGATTTACTGCCTTTAAATTTTCCAGGCAGCAGCTTTGTTCTCCTCCGGAGCGAAAGCGTCCAGTTTGCTCCTGGAAAGCCTTTCGCTCGTCTTTCTTGTCTCATCCCTCGGTTTTCCCTTCCCCAAATAAGTGGTCGCTCTGGGCTTGGCTGCCTTTCCGTGCTGTGGGGGGATGCTGAGAGCTGCGGGTTGGAGCAAAACTGGGGGGTGACCTGTCACTTGCCCACCCCTCTTTGATTACAGTTCCTGACACCCATTAACACTTCTCGCCTAATGAACACGGCTCGCTAACGACGGCAAACACGTAAACAGGTTTCATCAGGCAGACTCTTTTCTGATTAGAACTGTGGTTTGGGTTAATTAGGTGGAAGTGTCTTGGTTGGCTTTCACTTTTCACAATTTTTGAGGCTCTGCACAGAGAAAAAGGATTGTTGGAAGAGTTTGGAAGTTTTTAGCCATGTTTATTTCCAGAAACAACAGGACGAGGTTGGGTTTTGGTGGGAGGATGGCCCAAGGCAGTCCTTCCTGTGAGGTGGGGAGCAGGTGGGGGGTGGCTGGGGGCAAAAGCCTCCAGTGAAGTCACCAGATGTTTTACATGAGAAGGACAGGGGAGAAATTGGGGGGGGACGGGACCCTCAGGCCCCAGTGGTCCATTTTCCCATGGGATCTATCTTAATCCCTTGCCCTGAGCGTCCTATTCCCGAGTTTGGGGCAGGAGCACTGGCCCCTCCTGATGCTGCGATGCCCAGTGGGTGTTGATGGTGCCGGGGGCTGCGGATCCAGCTCTGGCTCAGCTCTGGCTGGGAATGGGAAGGTGCCCGGGGGGTGGCAGGATGGTTTGGGGCACATTTAAAAGGGGACAGTTGCTGGGGTTAAGGACGGGCTGAGACAGCATTGGTGGAATCCAAAGCCAACCATCCAACCTCTGCTTGCAAAGAAGATACGGAGCCACATTCTCAGCTCTGCGGTTCCTTCCAGGTCCTTCTGCCTCTTCCTTACTGGAAACCTCGCCCCAGGAGGAATGTGGCACCAATAGTTGGTGCTAATTGGCATTAACCATACTCCCCCTCTCCTGGATACCAGGGCTGCCTTTGGGGCTGGTGGAGTTTGCATTGAGTTTGACCCAGGTGTCAAACCTGTCACCCAGGAGTCCTGGTGGACAACAGGATGACCATGAGCTGACAAGGTGCCCTTATGGCCAAGAAGGCCAATGGCATCCTGGGGGGCATCAGGAAGAGTGTGATCAGTAGGTAGAGAGAGGACATTCTTCCCCTCTGCTCTGCCCTGGGGAGGCCCCATCTGGAGCCCTGGGATCAGTTCTGGGCTCCCCAGTTCCAGAAGGACAGGGAACTGCTGGAGAGAGGACAGCAGAGGACTGCAAAGATGCTGAGGGGCCTGGAGCATCTCTCTTATGAGGAAAGGCTGAGGGACTTGGGGCTTTTTAGTCTGGAGAAGAAAAGACTGAGGGGGGATCTGATCAACGCCTATAAATCCTTAAAGGGTGGGTGTCAGGAGGATGGAGCCAGTCTCTTTTCAGTGGTGCCCAGTGACAGGACAAGAGGAAACGGGCACAAACTTGAACATAAGAAGTTCCACCTAAACATGATGAGGAACTTCTTTGTTGTGAGGGTGGCAGAGCCCTGGCAGAGGCTGCCCAGAGAGGTGGTGGAGTCTCCTTCTCTGGAGACATTCAAACCCACCTGGACATGTTCCTGTGGGACCTGCTCTGGGTGGACCTGGTCTCCAGAGGTCCCTTCCAACCCCATATCATTCTGTGATTCTGGGTGTGTGTTGTCTCTGTGGCCACAGGCTGAATAGCCCCATACAGCTTGACCAGCAAACTCCTGTAAAGGGCTTTTAACAGAGCCGGGACTGGCAGCAACACGGATAAAATGCGGAGCAGGAGTGAGGGATAATAGCTCTTGGTTTTCCGCAGCCATCGCTCAGACAGAGCCGTGAAACTGCCCCATTAAGCGCTCGGGCTCAATCCAGGGGACATCAGGAGAGGTCGGGGGTCTATTCCGTCTTACGTTGTTAATATTTGGGACCGAGCCGGGGCTTTGTGATGTAGAGGTTTGGTCGGCAACGCGTCCGCCTTAATGAACTATAACAGCACAGAAGGCAATTATGTTTTTGTCTCGGCCTGTCTAAGGCCATCAACAGCACCTCATTACTTTACAGATTGTTAATGCTGTTGGCAGAAGTGGAAGATCCTCCTTGGAAAAAAAAAAAAAAAAAAAAAAAAGGTAAAAAGAAAAAAATATCAAATTTATTCTCTGTTGCAGCCTACTTTAGCTGATGATAAATGATAAATAGGGGCTTGTGGCTCATTAGACCTCGCTTTGTCCAGAGGCGGATACATCACCGTAAACCGGGGGAAAAAAGGGAGGGGGGAAAAGGCAGTGAAACTCGCGTGGGGTTTCTTTTAAAGATCGTTAGAAGCTTTAGGAAAAGGAGGAAACAAAAACCGCTGCAAGACCTCGGGCACCGATTCGTTGGGTAGATCTGGGGTGGTTTTTTCTTATTTTTATTGATGTATTAAATCCGATAAGGAGGAGGGGACCCCTCAGTGGGGCTTCCCATCATTTTTTCCCAATGTTTCTCATTTTCCCCCCCGTTTCCAACCCCCTTCCTATTCCCTTTCCCCACGGAGTGGGGAAAGGGAATAGGAAGGGGGTTGGAAACGGGGGGGAAAATGAGTATTTTTCCCCGCTGACCACCATGGCAATGGGATGCAGAAGTGCCCCCGGGGAGCGGGATGTCGCAAATCATTCCGGCTCTGTCAGCAGAAGCGTTGGGAGAGCAGAGATGCGTGTTGTGAGCTGTCAGCTGCCGGTAAATGGACTCGTTAAGGCTCCTGATGGATGGCGACGGCCTTGGAAATGGCCAGGAGCCGTTTCAATCTCTCGCCTGGCTCCTGACATGGCCGGGCACGGGGATGGAGGAGGTGGGGGGGAAGTGCTGATGGACCACTTTGCTCTGCCCTTTGCCCACCAGGGCTCCAAGCTGCTACGTGGTGCCTTCCAGACATCAGCCACCACCTCCAGACCTTCAGGGTGACGGGTATCAATGGTTTGGTGTCCTACAGGTCTCCTCTGTCTTTATGGAGCAGCCCCAGAGGGAAGGGCACAAGGATGTGCAATGGAAGAGATAAGTGGATCAGGCTGAGAGAGTTGGGGGGGTTCAGCCTGGAGAAGAGAAGGCTCCAGGGAGACCTCAGAGCCCCTTCCAGTCCCTCAAGGGGCTCCAGGAGAGATGGGGAGGGACTCTGGATCAGGGAGGGGAGCCCTAGCAGGAGGGGGAAGGGTTTGACCCTGAAAGAGGGGAGATGGAGCTGAGATGTGGGGAAGAACTTGTTTGGTGTGAGGGTGGTGAGAGCCTGGCCCAGGTTGCCCCGAGAAGCTGTGGCTGCCCCATCCCTGGAGGGGTTCAAGGCCAGGTTGGAGGGGGCTTGGAGCGACCTGGTCTGGTGTGGGGTTTCCCTGCCCAGGGCAGGGGGTGGCACTGGGGGGGCTTCTTATCTTAACCCCTCTATGATTCTGTGATTCTATGATCATCCTCATCCCAAGGTTGCATGGTTCTTTGTGCTCTGTGACCTTTCCAGTCCTAGGTGAAGAAAATTGAACTAAGTTGTTTATTTGAGCTGCCGAAAAAAAATTAGGAAAAATATAATAAAATCATAGTGGTGGAATTCCTCCATCGGGTTGTCCCCAGTCCTGACGGGGACCTTGCAGCCCCGTGGCTCTGCCGACACACATCGCTTTGACCTGACAGGATGACCGTGTCTTAGGGATAAAATGTTATTTCGCTCCCTCTTTTTCACTCTCGGGGCTCCTTTCAGCGAAGGCGGTCGTTTTGGATTGTTTCTCAGCAGTGAGGTATTTTCTTTAATGGACTATTGAGCTCAGATAACAAATTTTAAATTATAGCACACATGACCTGAGCCAATTTAAACTTAATCTAAAATGCCGAATAGCTATTACCCCAAATGCCTGCAGGAACACACACACAGAGTTGTGGCTCAAAAAGAAAGTTATTGCAGTGAAGCGGAGGCGGCCCCCGACCCGCGAGGCAGTCGCGACCTTGATCGAGTGCTTTCACTAGACCCTAGTGATTTAAAGCAGATTTGTGGGGAGCAAAATCTAAATTAAAATATTTCGGCGTCTCTTCAGGCCACATTAAAAAGCAGGCTGCTTCAATGTGGTGGTTTTTTGGTTTTGGTTTTTTTGTTGTTGTTTTTTTTTGTAAAAATGCCCATTTTGGGCTAGCTTGTCACTCAGTTAGTGAGCCCTGGGGCCAGCTTGCGTTGGGATGCGCTGGTAGGAGATGGATGCTGGTGCTGCAGACGGATGCTCACGGCCAGGGCACGGGGAGATGGTGCTCAGACCCGGCCAGGGATGCTCATCAGCACCACCCGAGGCCTCTCTGTAACCATCAACCAACCTGATTTAGTGTCTGCTGCAGGTCCTGCCCTCTGCCAGGGAGGATTTTCTGGGCTTTGTGTTTCATTTTGAGTGGTTCTGGGGTGCAGAGCATCCCGTTGGGTCCGGGGGAGCCAGGAGGGAGGGAGCGCTGAGTCTTTGTGCATCGGGGTCTGGTCCCCTTGATCCCGGGCATCATCTCCTGGGATCCGGCCTGGGAAAACCCCAGCTTTCTGGAGGTGCTGGTGTGGGGCAGGATGAGGCCATCGCTCCGGCTGCCTTTGGGGTCCCTGCTTGGGACCGAACCCAGCCACAGCAGCCCAAACCTGAGGTGGGTACAGCCGGGTCCAGAGCCACGGTGTGGCTGCTCCAGCATCAACACTGGATGGTTCCAAGGGGCTTTCAAGCATAGTGTTTGCAGTTATTAAGATTTTACCAACCACTCTTCCTTTCCTCTTGCCTCTTCCACATCCCCAAGCAGCTCGGGCACAGCTCCTGGGGGGGTGATCTGGGGAAAACCCCATGGCTTGGACAGCGTGCATGGCTTGGCTTGAGGAAAAACTACATTGAACGCAGTGAGAGCTCGTCTGTGTCTGGAATATTTGCAGATGGGAAGGTTCCTGGTGGGGAACACCCCCAAAAAAAGCCCGGCAGACACCCAGCAGCGATGCAGGCGACGCTGCGGGGAGGTTTTTTGCCGGGGAAGCCGTGCCGTGCCGCGGGAGCAGCCGTGACAAGCCACCACCGTAAAGCCCGTGTGCGAGAAATCATCCGTGCTGAATGAAATGACAAGAGAGCTGTAATGCTTTGTGGAGTGTGTTTAATGAAAATATCAGCCCGGGCCCACGACACGAGGCATTCATGTATAATAAAATGAGGTTCCTGAAACACTTCAGAGCATAAACCATCTGGTCTGCTGTGATGTACTAACAGCTTTGACTAATTTTTAATGCAGGTTTTATGACGGATATGCACATCACGCTAGCCATGCATAAGGAAGATACAGCCTGGCTGCACTTTGAACTGAGCTGACTGATGATGAATTTGTCTCCCGTTTTAATTACTTTCTGTACATTAAAGGTGTAGTGGACCATGTGAAGTGCTTTGTCTGGCTCATCCCCTCTGTGTCCCCACATCTCCTGAAAGCGCCGGAGCTGCCTCCGCTCCCTTATCTGCATCCAGGCGTGCGGGCGAGGGGGAGAGGAGGGAGACGGAGAGGAAACCGCCTCGTGTAGAGCTCGGTCAATAAACACGCCGGGGCCACCGGCAACAAGCGCATTTCGCGAGGTTAATTAGTTCTTATTAATTATGTCCCTTGGAATTTTCGCCAGCCCATCTGGCAGGGCTCGGTGCTGCCTGGTGGGGTTTGCAGGGAGAAATCACCGTTTCCTTCTGCGCAAATCGGAGCGGTGGCTGGCGCTGGAAGAGGCTTTCAGGCTGCAGTCCCCGCTCTCGGCTGCCTCTCGCCAGCCTCTTTCGCTTTAATGAATTTTTAAAACACTTTATCAGCTTTAAAACGTATTTATTTATTTAACGCAACCCAAAAGTGGAACCATTTATCTAAGAGAACCCCAGACATTGGGGATGGTGCTCAAAGAGGGTTGGCTTTAGCTGGACCAAAGCCTTGGCAGGACTTTTGCCCATTGCTCACTGAATTGGGCTCTGCCCTTCCCCTGATCCCCAGGAGAGCCGCTTCCCTGAGCAGAGGCCATTTTTGAGAGACCAGCATCTCCCTCCATCAATTCTTCTGGCAAAATTGGGATTGACCATTTAATGCTCTAGTCTGGGAGGACCATGCTCCTGTTTCTTCAACTTTTCCCATCTTCTGGGAAAAAAACAGGAGAAGAATGAACGCAGCTCAGCCAGGGCCAGCGTGGGCGTGAAGTCCTGTCCTTCCTCTCCCCTTCCACCACGGCGGAGCTGCGAGGGGTTTTCTTTCTGAAATATCAGGATTTAATTTGTCTATTAATGCGTGCGAGAGGAGTTCAGTCAACGAGAGTGAGGCTTTTTCTGGCCCCGCTTTCTCTTCCCTTCCGCAGGACCTGGAACTGGACAGACCATTAATTGCAAATGCATTATGGAATGACTTTTAGCCCTTTGTTTGCTCTGAAAGTCATTTGCGAGGCGCTCACGGTGCCTCTCCCCGCCCTCATCCTTCGGGGATGGATGAGCTTTGCTGTAGTCTGGGAATTCGGGCTTTGGCTGTGATTTTGATGCTTGCAGCGTTGTCCTGGTTTTACTCATCGATGGTCCAGCTGAGGCCTTTTAGATGGGAGAGGGCTAAAGAGTGACTGACCTGTCTCCTTACGCGAGTATCCAGACACGCGGAATTTCACGAGCCTTTTGGGATTCACCAGTATTGGAACAAATAAGCCAGTGGTCGTCCCGTTGCTGGAGGGAAGCGAAGGCAATGGCCGTGCTGTGAGCGACCGCAGACAAAATGTGGTTTATTAATGGGAATATCCACCAATCACAGCTTGCGTTCTCCGAGTGGAAACTTAAATGCCAGTCTCACTGTAAAGAAAAAAAAAATATAATTAGAAATTCAATAATGAGACCGGGCTTGGTGGCGGAGGAGAAGGGAAAGTACCTACAAGCAGCGAATCGATCGCCAAGGACGGAAACCCCTCCGAGAGCGGTGTGTTGAAAAGCAAAATGTTGTTTTATTGGATGTTGGCTTCGTCTTGCTAACGAGCACCCTGCCTCACCCCCCTCCGCCGGGAGGGTTTTCCTTTGAGCCTTTCTGCTGCTTTCTCCGAGCCGTTGTTCCTGGGGGGTCTCCGAAGCCTTGGCGGGGTCAGTGGGAATGGGGCTGTTCCCCCGTTTTAGCAGCAGTAACGGCCAGTCCAGCACTGAAAACCAGCCCCTGGCTGATTGAAGCGGTTTTGTCTCCACCGTGCTCCATCACCAGGCGCAGGATATTAAAAGCATCCCCGTGGCTGCCTGCGGCTTCAGCCAGATGCTGCGTTCGCTTCCCCCGTTCCCCGGGACAAATGAGATCCGGCTCTGGAAAGCTTCTTTGGGGAATACCTCACAGTTGGCCTTGTTTGTTTAGGAAAATATTTATCCAAGTTGTTCTTTGAAGGGAAAGGCTTGCCGAGAGGCTTCCCAAGGAGCCGGGCGGTGGGGAGGGAGCGGAGGAGCTGGTCCGGGCTGGGGGGCTGCCATCACTAGGGCCCCCACCACGTTTGCTGTGGGTCCACCAGACTTTGCCGGCTGTGTCTATTGCTATTGGATGGTAGGACGAGGGGGAACGATTATAAAGTGGAACAGGGGAGATTTAGATGAGATCTGGGGAAGAAATTCTTGGCTGGAGGGGTTCAAGGCCAGGTTGGAGGGGGCTTGGAGCAACCTGGGCTGGTGGGAGGTGTCCCTGCCCAGGGCAGGGGGTGGCACTGGGGGGGCTTTAGGGTCCCTTCCAGCCTGAACCATTCTGTGATTCTGTGATAATATGATTCTATGATTCTGTTGAAGCTTTTCTCTGCTCCCCCAGTTTGGCATCCCACTGGGACTACAGCATCCTCCCATCCCCGAGACCTGCAGGTCCTGGGCAGCCAGGGAGAGGAGCTGCCTGGGCATCCTCCTCCGCCAGGCACGGGCAAGACTGCGGCCAGCCTGGGGTCACTGGAGAGGTTTTCCAGAAGGAAATCCTGGAGGATGTGGGGTGTGCAAGCGGGCAGTGTGTCGGATGGAGCTGCACAGAGCTCCGGGTGCAGGCATTAAATAGGATGTCTCCCCAAAACATGTGGGATGCACATGCCAACCTTCTGGAGGTGCCCAGGAGACGTTCCCACACACTGGTTTTAGGTTACCCTGGATGCCTGGAGCCAAGAACAGCCCTGGGCAAATTCTCAAGTTCCCAGGGGAGCCTCCTGAGCACTGGCCATCCCTGAAAGAGCTAGTCCAGGCACCTGCGGGTGGCTTTTGTGCCCCCAAAACAGGGGTCCCAAACACTCCCCGGTGCCTGGCACGATCCTGCTGTGGGGTTTGGAGCGATGCTTTGAGAGCAAGTGCGTCGTTCCAGCCGGGATTATCCCGGGGTCCAAAGCAAGGGAAGTGGTAAGGGATGACGAGCCAAAGGAGCGCGTTCAGGGTTGGGTTTTATTTTTTTTCATTTTCCTTTGAGAATGTCATAGTTGGGCAACAGGAAGAACAGCAACAGGTCTGGTCCTGCTCAAACAAGTCCTAAATATTTGTCCCCTCCGCCTGTCTCTGCTCTAAGCTCGGGGCTCTGACAAGCAGCCACGAGCTCGTCCCTGCGTTGCCAGCTCGGTTCACAGGAGACAGGAGAACTCGCTGGTAATTTGGAGCCACATGTAAATGATCATCGTTATTCAAATCAGCCGCTTTGCATCCCTGGGTGCAAGGTTCTTCTGGCGGGTGGCGCTGGAGCTGTGCATCACTTTGGACATCACTTTGGCCATCCTTTGTGGCAGCAGGGACGGGTACCAGCCCTGCCCATACCCCCAGAGGGGGATGCCAGCCCATCAGCGCAGGCGGCATCGCAGGCTGGTGGGCAGATGGACAGCATTTCGGGGCAAACCACCCGCATCCCTGCAAGCGAGGAGCACGGGAGCTGCAGCACTCCCATGTCCCCGCTCTTCTCCTTTGGATTTCAGGGTGACGTGGGTCATTTTTAAGTATTTTGCCCCATTGCCTGCAGCGCGGTGGGGGATGCTGCAGGATCTGTACAACTCGGAGGAGGCAGGATAAGGGCAAACTCCAGGTCGCGTTGCCTGGCTGTTGAATAGGACCTTTTTGTTAGGTCAGAGACGTGGCTGAGTTCTTCCCATCTGACTCCACGTTTCCTGTTTTCTTCAGGGACCTGGAATGAAAAACACTGAACCGCCGCAGGAAAAGTCCTTCTTGCTCATCCACCGAAATTCAGGACAGGCGAAAGTTTTCACAGGGGTTCCCCTGGGGTTCCCCGGCCCGGGTTTGTACAGACAAGTGGTTTAAATCATCCCAGCACTTGGTTGAACTGGACTTAACGTCCAGCCCTCTTGAGATCAGCCCGTCTCTATTTACTGCTCCAAATATTTAATTTCATTGTTACGTAAGGGTAATGCTGCTCTTCCCATTTCGGCGGCGTCTTCTCCTAATGGGACTTAAGTGGTACGAAGTTTTATGTGTATAAAACGTGCCCTCCTCTGCAATTAAACACAGAGTGCCTCAGCTGCCTGTCGGGGCATCGCAGGGTTTGAACCTCTCAGCAGAGAGAAAGATGCTCTGATGAAGATGTTTTCAGGCTTGTTTTCAGGCTACTGCAGTGGATTAAATGGGCTCTGCAGGTCTTGGCTTGGCCCCTCCACTGTGTCTGCTGGGGGTGGAGGGACTGTCCATCCCCCCCCACCATGGATTGTTGCATGAAAAGGTAAAGAATGAGCCCAAACCCAAGGCAGCCCCAGGAAATCCAGGACGGATGAGGATGCTGGTACCTGGGTGGGCGTTTAACATCTGTGTGTGTGACCACTCGGACTCACTGGGGGATGGAGGACCTGGGGAAAGGGCTGCTGTGGGGTGGCTGGTGTCAAAGGGTGGAAGAAACCTAGTAGTATGTCGTGCTGTGCGCATCTTGGCTTGATATTGCCCCCAGACTGGAACAAATTGGGAAGAACCGTATGTGCAGGGTGAGTAGTGTGGTCAGAAAGTCACGATTGCGTAGGGGGAAAAGTTACTCGCGTTGGCCGGGCGGTGTGATAACAAGTAGGTTATGTCTGAGCTTTGGGTAAAGAGAGCTCAGTTTCCACGACTGTTAAGTCCAGGAAAAATTCACCCCAAAGTGAAACAAAACCCTACACTTCTCTTTGGGCTGGGTTCCGTCCCCCCAGAGGGAGCAGGCTGGTTGGGCTTTGGAGGTTCGTGTGGTTCGATTGCATGGTTTGGGGTTTGGAGCTCGGCAAGAGAAGAGAGTGACCATCATAAATGGGAAAAAGAGGGAGAAAAAGCTCTCCCAGACATAGCAACCTCCCCACATCCTGAGGTATCTCTTGCTCCCCAGGCAGAAGGAAGCCTTGGAGAGGAATTCATCTGGGAGTGGAAGGGTCCAGCAGTGCTGCCTGCATGGGGATGCAGGGATCACAGTATCAGAGAATGATAATGGGGTTTATGGGCTTGGAAGGGACCTCTGGAGACCATCCAGTCCAACCCCCTGCCAGAGCAGGTCCACCCAGAGCAGGTCCCACAGGAATGTGTCCAGGTGGGGTTTGAATGTCTCCAGAGAAGGAGACTCCTCCATCTCCCTGGGCAGCCTCTGCCAGGGCTCTGCCACCCTCACAGGAAAGAAGTTACTCCTCATGTTTAGGTGGAACTTCTTATGTTCAAGTTTGTGCCCGTTGCCTCTTGTCCTGTCCCTGGGCACCACTGAAAAGAGCCTGGCCCCATCCTCCTGACACCCACCCTTTACGTATTTCTAGGTGTTGATCAGATCCCCCCTCAGTCTTCTCTTCTCCAGACTAAAAAGCCCCAAGTCCCTCAGCCTTTCCTCATAAGAGAGATGCTCCAGGCCCCTCAGCATCTTTGCCGTCCTCTGCTGTCCCCTCTCCAGCAGTTCCCTGCAGGGCTGCAGGGCTGCAGGATGCAGGGATGCCTGCTTTGGGAAAGCCCTCCTCATCCTCGCCAGCTCAGGTGGGAGCAAAACACCACGTTTAGCAAAAACCCGTGCCTGGGCAGGGGGCTGGTGCTCACCCACCGCTCCACCAGCGTCCTTACGGCTTCTCCTCCGCGGTGTCGGCGCCAGCCCCCGGGGGCTCTTGCCAAGCCAGGGAGGTGTGACAAGGCAAGGCGTCCCTCCTCGCTCTCGCACACGTTTCCTGATGCTGGTTTTAACGCCGGGACATGTGGGAGAGCAGCACGTTTCGCTCCCAGCCCCCTTTGCTTTGGCTGCGCTGAGACCGGGGCCGGGGGGGGGGAAGCAGCAGAGCATGTGTGGGCCAAGGGCTGGAAGAGGGGAGAATTATTTTAAAAGCACATGACAAGTAATTAACAGCTTCCTGAGAGCTAGAGCCAGCTGAAAATTTTACTGAAGGGTGTTCTGTTGGTTTTTTTTTTTCCAAAGAAAAATGGCTTTGTGAGAAAATACTTTCTCTTCGATTCTTTCTTCTATTGAGAATGTGGAGGGTTTCTTTTAAAAAAAAAAGATTTTTTTTTTTTTGGTTGCTGGGAAAAAAACCCAAACCTTTCTCAGCCCAAAGTTTTCTGCTTTCTGGTAGTTGGTAGACAACTTTCTTTCTTGGTAGACAACTCTTCTTTCTTTTCCTGGGAAAGAAAGCCCAGGAAAAGAAAAATAAAGGAAATTAGCATTGCAGACCCTGGCCCTGCCGGTGCCAGCCCTGTCCACCCGTGTCCCCGATCACAGCGAGAGCCCGTCGGCGTCTGGCAGCCACCGAGGAGGAATGACATGGATGGTGCTATTAAATTCAATTATATTCGAGAGGAGTAGATTAGGCTTCGTAGCTAATTACCGGCAACCTTAGCGGTGAGAGCTTCATCAGGAGCACGGGGTCGCTGCCGGGGGGGTCCTGGCCCTGCCGTCCCCTCTCTGCGCAGCCCAGGGGACATCGGTGACGGACCCGCGGGACGGCGCTTCCAGATCGGGCTGTAACGATGCCAATAACGCCGCTTTCCGGTAATTTTCTGTTAATTGTTTGCACTCCCTGCGTGTCCTCAATCCATTAGTTACACTTTCAAGGGATCGTAGCAGGCAATAAATCCTCGGGTTTGCCGAGGGCTCCGGCAGCGTCTTTCACAGGATGGTGTCCCCCCCCAGCTCACGTTTGTGGTGCAGTTGAAGCATCAGCCCCGTTTGGGAGCCCGTCCCCCCGCTCTCCCCCCGCCGCCGGCTGCAGCGGGAGCAGCGCTGCCCCGTTCCCCTGGGGCCGTGCCTGCGGAGGGATGATAAGGGAATCGGATTTTAGCGGCGACACCAGAGGTGAAATCCAAAGATCCGGAATATTTAGTTGTGTTTACCCACAGTAATCAGCTTCTCAAATAGATGTCACTGGGAAAAGCTTGCGCCACGTTGATTGCACCGTTCCCCGCTTTCTGCCCAGGGGCAAACAGCTCTGATTAATATTTCACAACACTTCTTTTTTTCTTTTTTTTTTTTTCTTTTTTTTTTTTTCCTTTTTTTTTTTTTTTTTTTTTTTTTTTTTTTTTTTTTTTTTTTTTTTTTTTTTTTTTTTTTTTTTTTTTTGTGCTTGGAGAGCCTTGATAGAGAGAGACAGAATATTTTACCATCTCTTGTGTTTGCCTGCTCCAGTAATCATTGGATTCAATCACTCTTGCAATGTTTTTATGAATTAATAACAGGCACTTTGGAGGGCTAGCGGGGAGATGGGAAATGCAATCTGTACAACCTTAATGAGCACCGTGGGGACCCCGGTACCATGGTTTCCGAAATCCTCTCCGCGCTTCGCTCTAAATCATTGTCTCGAAAAAATTACCTGCTTGCAGTTGGCTGTCGATGGCTCTCGTCGGGCGGGTGAGTACACCTGCCCCCCCCGCTGCGCCCTCCCCTTCGTCGCCAGGGCTCGTTTGGAAGCTCTCCCAATTAATTTCCCTTTTTTTTTTTTTTTTTTTTTTTTCTGGTTGCTTTAATAAAAGCTCACCTATGTCAGCGCTGACAAAATGTTTGTCTTCGCTGCCTCATTAAGCGTTGGCTCTGCCCCGGCCCCGCTGGAAGGAGCGGGATGGATGGGTGTGAAGCACTGCTGGAAAATCAGCTCCTGCTCCTCCACCACCAGACCGGGGAATAAAGGGGTTTGGGGCATTTTGCTCTGCAATTCGATGGGACCCGTGGAATTGGGGAAGGGGGATGGATGGTGTTGGCTCCTGCTCTGATTGCTGCAAAGCAAGGGGAAAGCGGGGTAAGGAACGGGGGGTCCCGCTGCTGGGGTGGTGGGCACCTCTCCATCCTCTCAGAGGGACAGGGCTCTGGTGTCTCTTCGCCGTGGGGTGAGGGTGGCCCCAAAGAGGAGCTCTGAGCATTCCTGCCCATCTCTGCTGCTATGGGTTTTGCCTGCAGTGCTGACTCAGCAGAGCTGGCTTTGGCCAAGCGTTCTCCAGCCTTCCCTGTTCTCAAATAGCTCCCCAGCAGGAGACATTCCTCCTCTTCTCCTCCATGCTCTTCTGAGGTAGGGCTTCTTCCCCTCTGCCCAAATGGAAACCAGTTGCATGAGGTGGTGGCGTCTCCCAGCCCAGGCAGCACGGGCAGATCTCAAGAGGGGGGACAGGACCGGGTGGTGAGGCACTGGAAGAGGCTGCCCAGAGAAGCTGTGGCTGCCCCATCCCTGGAGGGGTTCAAGGCCAGGTTGGAGGGGGCTTGGAGCAACCTGGTCTGGTGGGAGGTGTCCCTGCCCAGGGCAGGGGGTGGCACTGGGGGGGCTTTAAGGTCCCTTCCAACCCAAAGAACTCTGTGATTCTATGACAGACACCACGGGCCAAGCTTTGCCTGTGATTCCTCTGCTCTTGCCACCACTGGGATGCCAAGGTTGCCCGTTGACCCCATCCCTGGTGCTCTCCATGGCACCATGGCGGGTGCCGCCCAGTCCATCTTCTGCTGCATCTGCAGAGTGCCTGTCCTGGTGGGTGCCCGGGCCAGAGGTACCCCCTCCCAGCCCGTGGAGAGAGCTGACCCCCAGCTCCCGGGGTCACCTTGTCCCCCAGCTCCCGGGGCAGAGCAGGGGCGCTGCAGGTGATTGGAGCACTGGGGGTGCTGGGGGATGAGCACCCAGACACCCCTAAGCCCAGACATGCGCCTGCACTTTTAAAAATGAGACTGTCTGAGTGGAAATTTGGCCACGGGCAAGCACAATTGTGTCTCAGGCTTTGGAGCCAAGAGGAGTCATTAAAGCACATACTCCATTCCTCTGGAGGAAGCAGAGCTGTTGATAGGGCTTAATTTTACAGCCCAAGTGCTGGGGCTCGATCCAGCGTCAGTGTCTGTGAGAGTTCATGGTCTGAGGAGTCCAGAAATATCAACGGGCCAGATCCAAGCGGAGAGTCCTTTGCTGGGATGGAGGAAGCCTTGGGAAGCGGCTGGTGGCCACGGGGGAGAGCTCGGTGGCCACCCTGGGGTGGTGCAGATGTGGCACAGCTGCTCAGAGCTCACGCCATCTTCCAGGAGCCCAGATGCTCCTCAGGTCTCTCGGGGAAGTGATGCTTTCTCCTCAGGTCACCTGCGAGAGGGGGGGCTGGTAAATGCCGGTGGGAGGTCTCTGTTGGGGCTGGTGGCTTTGCAGGGCTGGGGTGTCCCCGAAGCCCCCAGCAGCATCCCCAAGTCCAGGTGCTCACCCCCATTAGTGCTCCTCCTGACCACAGCGCTTCTAATTGAGGATTAAATTAATGAAAGGAGCAAATCAAGTCCCCCCCAAGGGCTGCAGCCGCTGCGCAGCCTCCTCCTCTCGGGCTGACCAGCTCCTCGGGTTTCACCCCCTTCTCCGCTCACTTTCTGGGCCTTTTTGGTTGCTTTTTAGAAGTCTGCTCTCAGCCTGCAGCTATTCCTTCGAGGGGCGGCGCGGGGATGGGAGCCCGGGTGACTTAAGAGGGAATTTGTGGAGACTTGGCCGGCGCCGCTCGAAACGTTTCTGCCGGCCAGGCAGGCGTTGCGGCGCGGCCGACGTGCCGGGACACGCGCGGTGCAGCCCCCCCGACCCGGCGCTGCGCATCGGCTCGAAGCGGCGTGAAAGAAATATTGCATTATTCCCTTGCAGTAGGGAGGAGAAACAGGTGGGCTCTGGCGTCAGCGGCCCCGGAGGGGAGCGGGCAGCAGGGGTGTGCTCCTGCCCACGGACGGGCACAGCCTGGGCCATTTCGCCGGGATGCCCGGCCGTGGGGAAGCTCATGTTAAAAGAATTTCCCCTCAAAACAAGGGCTGGCTGTTGACTTTCCTCAATGAGCCGGGCGCTGATTTCCTCTGCTGGTTTATAGCGTGCACAGCCGGAGCCCCCCCAGGTCTGGAGAAGAGCAGCCCGTGGAGTTGCCCCCTGGCCAGGGGTGCTGGCCACAGCCCCTGGATGGGCAGGATGCTCCTCGGTGGCATCACAGCCCCAGGGCTGAGCCAGTGGGGTGCACTGGGGCACCCAGCGCCCACCCGCATGGAAGTTTCCTTCCCTGGAGGGGTTCAAGGCCAAGTTGGAGGGGGCTTGGAGCAACCTGGGCTGGTGGGAGGTGTCCCTGCCCAGGGCAGGGGGTGGGAATGGATGGGCTTTAAGGTCCCTTCCCACCCAAACCATGTGATGATTCCGTGATTCCCTGGAGGGGCAGCGCTGCCGGCCAGCCCCATGCACGGAGCATCCCTCCTCCTGCCCTCACCTCTGCGCTGCCAGCTGATTATTTTATTAATTTTTTAAATTTTTTCTTTTTTTTTTTCCCTTTCCTCTTTGCTTGCTGGTGCTGTTGTAAAAGCCCTGAACAATAGCCTGCATTTATCCGGCGGGCGCCAGGCTGCCAGCTGGCGGCAGATCAGCCTTCTCATCCCCTTCCAGGGCTCTTAAAGACGACTGTCCCCAAAACCGGGGTGTGCCTCGCTCTGAGAAGTCCCTGCTCTCTTAAATGCCTGGGCACTGATACAATTAATGTTTAGCGCGGCATTCTTGTTTCCTGGTTGCCATTCTCCGCGAAACAATGGGGTGTTTTGCCCATGAAATTACTGTCCTGATTAGGAGGAATATGCCCGTCATTAGACTTTCAAATGCGATCCTTCTGCGGCGCAGCGCTGGCAATCCGGCTGAGATTACTCCGGCGATATTTCTGTTCCTGAAGGAAATAGCGAGTGCAAATAGGGCAATTTTATACACTTACTGGGGACGGGGATTTGCATTGATGGATGCTGTTGCGTTCGCAGCAGTGGCAGCTGGAGCTGGGTCATGCACAGGCTCCACCGGCTTGAAACTCTTGCGCTCTCTCTCTCTCTATGTGTATATATACATATATTCCTGCATATGTGTAATAATCCACATTTTAAGAGGGGCCCAAGCTGGCCCAGGTGGGACAGGCAGCTCTGCCAGCCCTGCAGCCTTGACCTTGAAAACCCAGGGCCTTTTTTAATTCGGAGCAGATGATCCAGGTTTCTCCCGACAGTAGAAATCCCCGTAGAGAGGGAGAGGACCAGAGGTGGAGGGTCTGGGGCTGCTCCGTTTGCGTGGCTGGGGCACCGGGGGCACGGGATGGTCAATGTAGGAGGGGGGCTCTGAAGGGGAATGGGCACCCTGAGGTGTTTTGGGCTTCCCGCTCGGGAGAGGTGGGTCCATCTGCAAAGGGGAGATGCTGGGGATGGGGCAGTCGTGCAGGTGGCACCACGTGGGGTGTCACGGTGGCTCAGCAGGGACGGTTTTCCTTGGGGAAGGGGCTCAGAGCCAGCCTGGGCTATGGGGACACACAGCAGGGCTGTGTGGCCACCTCAGGGCTGCTCCTCTTGGTGCCAGGCAAAGTGTTTCATCCCAAAAGACCTTGTGAGCAGAGGTTCAGGGGGGCAGGTAAGGATCCAGCGAGGCATCAGCATCCCTGAGCTCGGCAGCTCCCCGCCGTGTGCCGGGGGTGCTGTTGTCCCTCGTTATCCCTTCCTCCCCATATCCCACCAGGAGAAAAAAGTTCTTCCAGCCCCCAGCCGGGGGTCACAGCCGTGCCCGGACCCTTCTCCCTGCTCGGTTTTCCTCCCTGCCTTCCCCAGACCCACAGCCTTCAGTAATGGGGCTGTGTTGTGTCCTCAAACCAGGATGGAACGAGGAAGTCCCAGTCCCCACCCTGCGGCTTCTGCCTCCCCAGGCTGAGCCTCCCTCTCCCAGAAAATGTCCCTTCCCCAGCCTTGGAGAGGCTTTTTTTCCCCCGGAGTTCAGCCCCCACGGAGGGCCGGAGGCTGGCAATCAGCTTACTTCATTCTTGGCTTATCATCACAAACCTCTGACCTTCAAACATGGCTGGTGCGGTGCCCGGCCCAGCAAACTGGAACCCCAACAGATGGGCATTCACCAGCGCTTCCTTATCGCTGCCCGAAACCTCCCTGCAAGTTCCCATTCCCCCGCGAGGACCCCCCCGGGAATACCATCTGATGGCACGGGGCTGGTCCCACGGGTGGCCGGACCCCACGTGCCACCTCTCACGGGGCATGCGTCCCATTCTCCTCTGCATCGCAGTCCCCGGGAAAAAAGTTGGGGTTTGGGGGTGGCAATGAGTGGCTTTGGGCTCTGTTACCCCTCCAAAGAGCCTCCGGGGCCCCCCAGGAGCCCAATAAGGCAGCCCATGTACCTCAGAACCACCCTGAGCCATTGGGGGCTGGGAGCACGTCCCCCAGTGGGGACATTTCCCGCACAGGTTGAGGGCAAAAAGGGGGAAGATGTGGGGCTGGCGGGTTGTTCCTCCCCCTGCCCCAGTAAGGACGTGGGTGAGGCAACTGGTGTGCCACTGGGAACGGAGGAATGCGGCAAAATGGGAGCCGGGGGGGGGAAGGGGGGAAGAGAAATTAATAATTATCTAAACCGCACCCCTATCACTGTTCATCAAAATTTGCCCGTACTTCATTCCAGCCTCCTTTCTTCTTCTTGCCTCCAGTAAGTACTTTAACATCCTTTTTAAAAATTAAAGGGGGAGGGTTATGGAACAGATAAGAGATAATTGCCTGGCTTTGACTCTTCTATTGATGTGAAAATAGGATTGGAATTACTCACTCTGGTTGAAAGGTTAGTTGAAGGTTATTACAGGAAAATTGTTATTCATACATTTTTTCTGTGCTGCTGGATAGCCTAAAAGATTAAATTCACAGAGTGCATAATGACCCATCACAACGGACAATGGTGGGAATAATCTCCAGAGACTCCAGATAACAGAACAGAGACTTCTTTGAATAATTCATGGTTCAACAGACATCCCTCACTAACAGATTACATGTGAGTTTTCATTAGAAAGGAGATAATTTAAAGTAGCTTTAAAAATAACCGGTATTTTTAACGGAAGTGGAATTACCATAAGCATTTATGCAGTTTGTTTATGCTTTAATAAATCTGCTTTCCTCCTGACCTTCATGCCATGGGAACAAAACGCCAAGGGATAAAGAAAGTCATTGTTTGTGACAGTCCCCTCTCGTCCCCGTTACTGCTGATGGAGCATCGGTTTCACGTTCGGCCTCACACTTGGCTGCCTTTAACACACGGGACGTGCGGGTGGGAGCTCTCCCGGCTCAGAAGGATGCTCAGGGCACCCCGGACCACCCGCCGCTGGGGGAGGATGCTGATGGGGATGCTCAGGTGGTTGTTTCCCAGCCCCTTCGCTGCTCCGCTCCCGTCACCCAGCGTCGGAATCACGCACTGGCCCCGGCTAATCTTTTAATTTCATCTGGTGGAATAGCTATTACACTTTAAAAGCTGATTGTTTGCTAAAAGCACGTATTTGTTTAGGTTTAATGGAGGCCCCGATACACATCTATGGCATTGTTGTGAGCTGCGACAAATATATCTTAAATAATTAATTGATATTTAGTAAACATATAATAGTTATCTTCTCCGATCTAAATTAAATACTAATTAAAGCTGTGTAATTCACTGCTTAGATTAGAACTTTTCCGACCAGGGGGATGAGGAGCGCTGCTGTCGCTGCAGAGGGGTGAGAAGGGGGTGCCCAGACGGGGTGCTTAGAGGTTTTCTCTCTGCTTTCGGGCAGGTTTTGGGGTGCCAGCGGGCACCGTGGCAGGGAGAAGGCTGGGATCGGGCTCGGGGTGCAAATCCCGGGGGAAAAGTGCGCGATGGAAGCTGCCGTCCCAGCACTGCCTTCCCGCAGCATCCCTGCTCCTTCAGCATTTCCAGGCTTCGCTGCCTCCGCCGTGGGTTTGAAGCCAACTGTTTGGCTGCTCGCAAAATAAAATCGGGGGGGGGGGGGGGGGGGGGGGGGGGGGGGGGGGGGGGGGGGGGGAGGTGAGTCGAGGTGGTAATTATACAGCAAGGTAAGATAAAGCAAATATTTGGAAGGTGATTCATTTCTCCAGCATAGCTGAGCGATGCGCCGGCATTCCTCCGGGAGAGCGTCAGCTGGGGAAATATTTACCTTCTCCCATCAGGTGGATTTGTGGGCAACTGCGCCGAGTAAACGTTGAGTGAGGAAACAGGGAGCTGCGTGGCAGAAGGCCATCACGCGCCGTGTCTCCTGCTTGCCTCCCCGCTGTTGACAGAGCCTGTTTAGAGACTTTGACCTAAAGCAACTGTTAAAAAGGAAGGAGGGGTAACTTCGCTGCGAGCGGCGGCGTTTCCCTGGGTTCCTTCTGGCCTCGCCAAGAGCGGAGTCTGGTGTCAGCTCTGCAGGAAACAGGGCTTTCCTTATCTCGCAGGAGATGTTGGCTCTAATTGCCATCTTCCCGCGGCCGAGGGGCTGAGCTGGGGGTCGGAGGGGGCTGGGGGTCGGAGCTGGGCAGAGGAAAACGCTTTCCTTGGAGGCTCCGTTGACACAGCAGCATCTCCTGGGGCAGCTCCTGCTGCCTCTGCCTGGCAGAGGACGGTAGATATTTTGCTCAGGGCTATGGATATTCCACTCTCTACCTTCATTTTGATACAACATTTTCAAATATCGGGGGCGGTGGGAGGAGTTTTCCTCCTCCCTGGGCAGGAGGGTCTCTCTCAGGATCAGGTCTTCCCCATCTCCACCAGCTTCAGGTCACACTGGTGTGGATGGAAAGCCCTGGGGCAGACTGGATGACTCCCTACAGCCCTTTCCCAGCCTTTGCACCCCCCCAGAGATAAAAATGTCAAGTTTTTAGACCTCATCGAGTCCTGCTGCTGTCCCAGCAGGTCCTGAGCTCTGTGCTCTGGAGGACGGGCAAGTCCCCCTTCCTGGTGGCACGTAATAATGTCTTTTTTCACCAGGTCCCTCCCTGCCTCTTTTCTGCCCTTGACTGCTGTGATTTCTGCCCCGAGGTGGGTTGTACAGCGCCGTGCACCCTGCAGGGAGCCAAATCTCTTGGGTTTGCCTCCTCTGACGAGCAAAGGGAACCCCGGCAATCTGATTTAAGGGCACCCGTGATGAAGTGTGAAACCCAAGCCATTCTTCAGGTCCTGTCCCCTCTGAGCATTAATGGAGAAGGAGGATTTATCCCCGTGGGGGATATGGAGCAGGTAGAGAGATGTAATTCTCACCCCACCCCTCTGGGTATAAGGGCTCGTTATAAATAATCCTCGAGTCTTAAGGATGTGAATGAGGGCTTTTATAGATTTAACATGAGATTCTAACAACTTCTGCCACTAAAGCGTATGTCAATAAATCATTTTTTAATTATAAGCTTAAATTATCAGCTAAGCATGTCTAAATGATCTCTGGAGTGATTTCTGCTGTAAGATGTTCCGAGTGATGTTAAGGAGGCCGAAGAAGCAAGGTGTTCTCCTTCCTTTTAAAATGCTTCCTCCTTTTTCTTTTTCCCCACCTCCTGGAAAACCAACCACCCGATGGGTGCGTGTCGGATGGGCTAGAAATGAAATCCAGCCCCCCCCCTAAATTAGGGACTGCACCAACCCATATCCAAAGAGGCGTGGAAAATAGAGGTGGGAGATGCTGCTGCGGGACGTGGGCTGGTGCTTTGGCGGTGATGGAGCTGGAGAAGAAGATGCGGGGCCTTTTCTGCTCTCCTGGCCCCCGGGTACAGAGGGATCGATGGGGGTTTGTTAGCTGGAAGGGAAGAGCTCCCCCCAGGTGGGACGTGCCCCTCATTTCAGGTGGCTGTCGGAGCAGGGCCCTTTGCTCTGCGGATTGCTCCCCGGCCACTCCAAATCAATTCGAGACTTATTTTCTTCTTTGCAGGAGGAGATTTATAGCGTTTCTCACCCCTGAGTTTCCCGTGTTCCCCTAATTAAAGCAGTTAATCAGGGCCGTGTGGCCCGCTGAGCCGCCAGGCGGGGAGGGAGGCAGGAGCTGCATCGCTCCCTGCAGCAGAGCACGGTCTGCGCCCGGGGGCTGCCGCGGAACAGAAATCATTCAGGCCATTTTTCTGGTACCTTTTGCTGCTCCCGGAGAAGTGCCTGACCTGCCAATTGTTGCCCGAGAGCCCGGGCAGGCTGACACCCTGCTCCTCCCGCCAAGAGGGAGCAGAGCATCCCCATGTTTGAAGAGGTCTGGAGATCTCCAGAGGAGAGGGCTGTTGGTATTCGATGGTGATCCTCCCCCTCAGCTCCTCTTATCCTCCCCGACTAGGCTCTGATTTCTCAGTTTCTTTTCCTCTGCCCCGATTAATCTTATTTCATGGATTCCATGACAACATAAGCATCTGAGGATCTCGCTCCTCAAACCGTTATTGAATTATGTGCAGGGAGATGGGGCTTGCTCGGCCCCCGAACCGCATTAACCTGATTATGCTATGAAGGTCGAATGCAAGAATTAACTGGAGTTTTAGCAGCACATCGTTTTGCAGGGAAGGGGGTGCGGTGGCTCTTTGGTGGGCAATACAACCACCAGCTCTCCGCACCACCCTGGGAAGAAGGATTTTATCTCTCCTCCCACCCTCCTTCCATCTGAAAAAAGGAAGGAGGGCAGGAGCCCACCTGAGCCCCCCCGCAGGGGTCTGGGCTGGGGGGCAGGCTCTCAGCCCTGCAGCCCGATGCTGGGGCCCTGGCCGCGCCGCAGCTGGAAGGATACCCCATTGATTTTTTTTGTCACCACTAAAGAAATTGCCGGTTTGTTCCATCTGGGAAGTGGTCCTCAATCACTGCTGGCAGAAATGAGAAGCTGCCCCGAGGACCGGCCAGCTTGGGAGCATCCTGGCTCCTTTTCCCCCATCCCTGAGCGTTTGATTTCAGTGGGCACCCGCTGGAAGGGTGCCTGCGGCTGGGGGGGGGATGCCCGGCGTGGGTAGGGAGAGGATGGATGGCACCGAGAGCAGGGAAGGATGCGGGGGCAGCGGGCCCAGGGGGAGGGATGTTGGTTTTTCTGGCTCTGCCTCCCCTTTTGGCTGGTGGGTGTCTGGCAGCCGGGCGGCTCGTGGGTTTCTGTGTCACGGCAGAGGTGACACGGTGGCCACTTCGGATTGCTCTGCTTTTCACCGCCTCCGCCCCCCCAGCTTTGCATTCCCGGGGAGCCTGGGTCTCCCCCAGCTCCCCCCCGGCTGGGCTGTGAATCCCCCTGCCCCTGCCTGGTTAAAGGCTTTTGTCTGTGCTTAATGATGTGGCTGCAGATTTACCCTTGAGGAGGTAGAAGCTGTAAATAATGTTGTTTTTTAGATAAAAGCCTTTTGAACGGGATGCTGTTAACCCTGAGCTTTCCAGCGGGGCTCTTCCTGCGAGGTGCTGGTTGCACTGGCCGCACTGGGGGTGCGGGGGCATCGCGGGCAGCTCTGGGTGGTGCCTGTGTGGGACCAGAAACCTGGGAAAGCTCCTTGCACACCCCTTTGCACACCCTGGCATGGGGCAGGCCATGCCAGTCCCTGAGCTGCGTGCCCTGTCACCTGTGTGGTGGCATTTGAGCTACAGTTGCCTGCGAGTGCCCCTTTGGTGAAAAACATCCCTGTGTCCCCAGCTTGGCTGCCAGATTGGAGACAGTGGGGGGATGCACCGGGCTGGGGGGATTCATGGGGCTGGAGGGATGCCCAGGGTTGGGGGGATGCATGGGGCTGGAGGGATGTACAGGATTGGGGGGATGCATGGGGCTGGAGGGATGCACAGGACTGGGGGGACACATGAAGCTGGGGGGCTGCATGGAGCCAAGGGGATGCACTGGTCCAGAAGTCACCCCCGGTGTCCCCGAGAGCCCGGAGGGTTGGAGCGGATCCAGACCAGCATTTGCACTCACGGGATCAATACGGAGAGGCTGCGGGAAAGGCGTTCCCGTCCCAATTCCCATCCAAATTCCCATCCTTCCAGCAGCAGCGTGGCCCTGACCAGTGTTAGGAGCCGTGAGGGCTCCAGGCAGAGGTGGCCACACTCCCACTGTGCTAATTACTGGCGCAGACGAGGGCTTGTGAGCAAAAACTTGGCTACAATTGGAGGGGAAAGAGACCCCCCCCCCGGCAGGCTGGGCTGCTCGCCCCAGGAGGCCAGGGCTCCCACGCACCCTCCCCGGCGTGATGCATTCAAAGTGCCCTTTGAATTCGACAAAACTACCTCATCCTATGTCCTGAAGTGACATCCCGGTGTTTGCAGGGGGTGGTGGGGCCGGGGAGAGGGACGTGGCCCCTTGTCATGTCCAAATTTTCCCCTTCCTTCTCCTCCCTGGAACGCACGCAGCCCTCAGCAGGTTGCTCTGTAAATTCCTCGCCATCTGAACGTCCACCTCCTCCCTCTGCAGAGGTTCCTCTTAGTCAAATAGCGAGCCCTCGCCGCGAGTTTGTTTTTGAAATTGAAAAGATTCGGTAAAATAAAGGGTTTTGCCGTTGCTCAAATAAACGCTTACCCAGTGAGAGGGTGACATTTGCTCTCGGGCCACCAAAGGACTTGCTGTCTCCTGCACAGGGCGTCCTGGCTCCGGCAGGATGCTGCTCGCCCACCGTCGTGAGAACCTGTGGCATTTAACAATGTCCACCCTTGCTTTTAAGAGTGTGTATTCAAAAAATCCCCCCTTTTTTTTTTTTTTTTTTTTTTTTTTGCCCACAGAACCACCGACCACTGGGGCTCCTCGCCCTGAGGTCCAGCCTTAGCTCTGGGGAAGGGGGACGGGGCCAGCGTGCCGGTGTCCCCAGCCCTGCCTGGGGCTGCTGTCCCCCCGTTAAACAGTCGCTGAATTGTCTTTTCTCCTTCCTGTTTTAATCCAGGAAAGCTGTGGACAATTCCAGGGCACACCTTTCTCTTTGCCAGTGATCTCTTTAGAAGGAACGGGAGCAGGGCAAGCGGAGTGCCCGGCACCAGTGGGAATCCAGAGCATCCCAGTAAGACTGTTCTTGTGTGTTCACTCTCATCTTCTCTGGCTGAGCCGCTCCAGACATCCCAAAGCCTGGAGGGAGAAGCGCGTGTGCCGTGCCTTTCCCATAGCCAGCTGTCCAAAATACCCACGTAGTGCTTTAATAATGAAGAAAGCAGATGATGTAGGAGACTCTCGCAGGCTGGTAACATCCTCCGCATTGCTGCTCAGGAGCTGGATAAAGAAAATAGTATTGGTGGCCTGGAAGAAGAGCAGTGTCCCTCGGAGCTCTGCCGTCGGGGCAGGGGACGCTGCAGCCCCTGAGTTTTGGGGGTTGCCTGGTGCTTTTTTGGCAAAGAGCCCTCCTATGAAGCTGGGAAGCATTTGTGACCTCACCAGATCACTCTGTTATCATTGGCCTTTATTGCACCGTGATGGTGCTGGGCGCCAACGCTGGTTGTTGTTATTTTTTAATTTATTAATTACAGCAGCACGGAGGGACCCTGCCTGGGCTCCATCGCCGCGATGGGCAGGGAGGAACCTCTGGTGCAAGTAAAATTAAATGCAAATAAAAGGAAGCCACCCGTGGGGATGGCGAGCGGAGGGGCTTTGGTGATGAGGGATGGATGGGGGGGGGCGGATGCCTGTGGGTTGGCTGGCGAATAGCACAGGGAGGGTGAGGTGCTGGAGGGGGTTTTGTGGCTGGGGGACCCTAAGCCGAGCATGTGGAGCCAGCACGGAGCCAGCAGGATGCCTCATCCTGCCCCTGGGGCTGCGGGAGGGTTTGGCTGCTGATGGGCAGCCTGGTCCTCGTGGTCCTCCTGGTCCTCCCTCCCCAGGAGAACTCACGTGCCCTCGCCTCCGAGTGAAAGACCATCTTGTGTTCACTGACCTAGAGCCCGCTGGACTCTGAACTCAAGAGGTATTTAATTAAGAAGTTCTAAGTTTTCTGCTCCGGCCCTTGTTTGCCATCTGGTACAACAGGGAGAGAGCGGGTTTTTTTCGGCTGTTTATAATTCTCCTTGTTGCTGCCAGCCCAGACCTGGACCCGGGGAGTCTTCAGTGTCAGCCTCCAAGTGCTTTTATGCGCCGTGTATGCAAATGCTAGGTAATTTATTTTATAAAACTGTTTTTACGGCGGTTCCCAGCGCTCCTAGCAGCAGCTGTGATGAGGATGGCTTGGACGTTAAAGTGCTGTTGACAAAATTGCTCCCGGCGGCACACGTAGGCGCAGCTGCGTGTCTCCTGCCCTGCCCAAATTCCAGGTATCCCCTCCGGGGACCTGCAGGGGTCCTTTGGGGACAGAAAACCTAAACCACAGGGTCCGTGGGAGATACGGAGCCAGTGCCACCAGCTGTCTTCAGCCACGGAGCAGGGGATGGGGCAACCTTCCCAGCTCAGCCCACAGGGAGGATGAGGCAGGACCTGGGGAATAAAACCCTCTCTTGGGGGAGAAAGGCTGATTTAGGAAGAGTTTTCCTTGCAATTTATTGAGCGTGGCTGACCTGTGGGGTGTCTCAAAAACGTAGCACATCCCAGCCACCTCATCCCAGTCCAGGCCAGGAGGGATGGTGAGCACCAGAGCACCCGCAGCCCCCGGGGCTGGGCAGGAGCAGAGGGGATGGTGGTGGGGAGAGAGGGACGGACACCGGAGGGGATTTTGGTCATCTACGGAAGGCAACCTGGCAGGAAAAAGGCTGGAGGGGGGGGCTGTTTCGAAGGAGGCAGCGCCTGGAGTTGGTGTTTGGAGGTTTGGCTCAGCCCTTTGCCGGGCCGTTGGCCGTTCCTGAGCCTCGGAGAGGTGGGAGGAGGAGGTGGGCGTGATGCCAGCTGGCACCAGAGGAACCGGCCACCAAAGCCCTCGGGAAGCAGAAGCGCTGGGGTGGCAGGTCAGGGGTGGCTCCGAGGATGCAGATGGAGATGAGGGAGCAGAGAAGAGCTTGCCAGGGCATACCCCCCCCCCATTCCCCTCCAGGGACCTGCCCACCTTGCAGGAGGTCCTGCGTGTCTGGAGATGCCCCTTCTGGCAGTGTGGGTGGTGGGGGGCTGCCTGTCCCCAGCCCTGCCTGTCCCCAGCCCTGCTGTGGCTCAGGGCAGCCGTGGGCACCTCTCTCCCCATCCCACCAGGGCTGGGAACGTGGGGACGGGCGGGTTCGGGGAGGAGGAGTTAACAAGCGAGGGAAATAGGAGATAAATAGCAAAAGAATGCTTCAGCCCATTCATCCTGGAGCCTTACTAAATGTACCATGAATGATTCCTTACAAAATTGAGCTGTGTGTACACTTGCTTGATGGCACTGCAGTGAATTGCTTCTTTAGTAAATCTGTCATGTATGCCTCCACTTTATGGTTTCTTTTTTTTTTTTTATGATTTTTTTTTTTTTTAAATGTAAGAACCGTGCATCTCCTCAGGTTGAATATCTCTCACGACGAGCGAAATGAGATTCCAGTGCACGGTCCCGAGTCCCTGGTGTTTGTGCTGGGGGCTGGGGCAGGGGTGGCTCCGCTCCTGGGACGTCTGGGTGTGATTTTACCAGCTCCCCTGTGGTTATTCTGTCACCCTTGGCCCCAGCATGGTGACGGTGCCCACGTTACTGGCTGCGGGGCCCTAGGAGTGCCCTGTGGCAGTGTGGCCATGCCAGGTTGGATCTGTGCCCAGCCAGGTGTCTCTGCAGGGCCACGGGCCACTCACAGCACGTCCACGAGTGTCCTGGAGTCCCAGCACGGCCGTGGGCATCCAGCGTGTGTCCATCACGGGTGTGCAATGTGTGCACCCAATGTGTGCATCCCACTGGAGTCCAGCATGTGCATCCAACATGTGTGTCCAATGCAGGTACCCAAGGCATGCACACAACACGTGCCTCCAACACGTGCAACCAACATGTGCACCCAATGTATTTCCCCACCTCGAGTACTGTGTCCAGTTTTGGGCTCCCTACCATAAAAAAGACATCGAGGTGCTGGAGCGGGTCCAGAGAAGGGCGACAAAGATGGTGAGGGGCCTGGAGAATAAGTCTTATGAGGAGAGGCTGAGGGAGCTGGGGGTGTTCAGCCTGGAGAAGAGGAGGCTGAGGGGAGACCTTCTCGCTCTCTACAACTACCTGAAAGGAGGGTGTAGAGAGGTGGGGGTCGGTCTCTTCTCTCAAGTCACAGGCGACAGGACGAGAGGAAATGGCCTCAAGTTACGCCAGGGGAGGTTCAGGCTGGATATTAGGAAAAATTTTTTCACTGAAAGGGTTATCAGGCNATTGGAATGGGCTGCCCAGGGAGGTGGTTGAGGCACCATCCCTGGAGGTGTTCAAAAGACGGGTTGATGTAGTGCTGGGAGGTATGGTTTAGTGATGGTGATACTCCTTGCTTGTTGTGCGGGTGTCTATTTTTGTCAGTTAGGTTGACAGTTGGACAAGATGATCTTTAAGGTCCCTTCCAACCTAGAAGATTCTGTGATTCTGTATGCATCCAACACATGCATCCAACACATGCATCCAGCATGTGCATCCAACATGTGCATCCAACGCACATACCCAAGGCATGCATCCAACACATGCAACCAACATGTGCACCCAATGCATGCATCCAGCATGTGCATCCAATGTGTGCATCCAATGCATGTACCCAACGCATGCATCCAGCGCATGCAAACAGCACATGCATCCAAGCTGTGCATCCAACATGTGCATCCAAAGCACGTACCCAACGCATGCATCCAACACGTGCATCCAATGTGTGTGTCCAGTGCATGTACCCAATGCATGCATCCAACATGTGCACCCAACACCTGCATCAAACATGTACATCCAACATACGTGTCCAACAACGTGCACCCCACCAGGGGTCTCCAGTGCAGGGTCCCACACAGGGAGCGTGTCCCCAGCCCGGGGTCCTGCAGGGACGTTGCGTGGCCGTTTCCCTCCCTCCCCGGCAGGCAGTGGGCTCCCTGCACGCCTGCCCTTTGCCAGCTGCGCCCACAACCTTTCCCTGCCCCGATTTCCTCCTTGGCTGCTTCAGGAGGAAGATTTCTTACTTCTTCTCGTGGGGTCAGCGAGAGGGTAAATGCATTAGTGCGGCTCCTGGACGGATGGTGCTGTTAAAACAGAAAATCTTACTGCTATTTGTTGGCTGGATTTTGCTGCAAGGGCTGCTTGCAGCCAGCCGCTGGGTTTGTATTTACACCCTGTGCCCCCAGTCCACGGGACGGGACAGATGGATTTTCTAAGATACTTTCCTTTCCATAAATATATATATATATATATATTTGATTGCGGTATTGACAGAACCACTGATGCAAAAGGGCAAGGAAATATTTCCAAATGGTTTATCTGGCAGCTGTAAATTCCATCTCATGTTGCTTATTGACCTCTAATTGTTTCCAGTAGTAGCGGGAGACAGGAAGATCAATGGGGCCGGGGAGATGGTTAATATCCTCCCCGTGCACTTAACTGTAGTTAGGAAATACTGGAATTCATCTTCCTGTGATTTTTAGCAGGTTTGTAATTGAAACGTTGGGTGCCCATAACTTGGACTTCTTTGTGCGCTGGGTTCTGGGTAAAGCGTGAATGTTCCCGGATGCTCTGAGCAGCCTCCTGGTTCTCCAGCCGCCCTGCCCTGGACGGAGGAGCTCCAGAAATCCAGGAGACCCTTAGCGAGGGGAACGATGCAAATCAAGAGTCTTCTCCCCAAGAGCCTGACCCACCTCCTTTGCTGTGTGCGGGCAGGGGCTGCCTGGTGTTTGCCGAGCAATGAGGAAATGGTGCAAAACAAACAGTCTCTGGGCACGTATTTCCAATAACTCCCTCCTCTCGGCTGCCAAGAGCTTTCCAAGGTCTCCAGAGCCTCCTTGCTTCTCTCCGTTTCTCCTGCTAAACCCAACCAAACCACCTCTCCCCGCGCCCGGCGAGCTCAGCCTTTCCCTCTTGCGTTTCCCAGCTCCGCAGTTGTGCCATGGGGGGGCTCCCAGTGCTGCCCCCCACCCCTGCAGGGTCCCGCACCCCTTTCCTGCCACTTTTTCTCCTGGCTCCAGGTTTTTTTTTCCCTCTGCACGGCCCTTGGCGACTCGCTTTGCATCCCGGCCACCGCACACACCAAAGGGCACATTTACAATGCAAAGGAAAGGCTTGCTCAGGAAAATAGGGTGCACCCCCCCACACACCCCTCCCCAGCGTTTGCCGGGACCCCCCCAACCTGCCTGCACCCAAGGGACCGGGACCAGGCACCCCGGGCACCGCCCACAGCCTCTAATTAGCACTGCTGCCAATTAGAGCCAGCCAGAGCCGAGGAGTTTTTAGCAGCTGTTTGGGTCGGGGCGGTGGCTTGGCCTGACCCAAACTGAGCTGCTCTGGTGCATTTATGGGCAGGGAATGGGACCCTTTGGGGGTTTTTTAGGGAAGGTGGTGGCACAAATGTTTCCTCAGGGGCTGGGGGGTGGTTGGCACGAGGCAGCTGGTGCGAAGGGCGCTTGGGCATCATCCTTCAGCCAAGCTCACCCACCTCCTGGGCTCTGTAGTAGCCAAAGGTGACTCTGGTTCAATAATCCCTTCCCAGATCCTCGAAGAAGCCGGTCCCGGGGGGCAGCGGGGTGTCCTCCCCCCCGCAGCATCTCCAGATCCCACGGCGTGTGGGGTTGAGAGGTGACAGCACCAGCATCCTCCCATTACCTTGAAGTCACCCCACTACGGCTCAGCCCTTCCCCAAGTCCTCCTGCCCACCCACTCCTCCGCCAGCCCCTCCCGGGGAGGGCAAGAAATAATTAATGGGTAAGAAATAACCCGTGTTTCACACTGAGCTGGTGGAAATGCTTCTTTTCCTCCTGCACGGGGCGGGGGGGGGGTGTTGGTCCGTCTAAGGATGGGACCAGCAGCAAGCCAAGAGCTGTGCTTCAATCCCGAGTGTCTCTGATAAATCACCTCTCCGCCAGCTCTCACGAAGGATTTTTAAAAGTGCAAAAGGATTCCTGGGGCTGGAGCTCGGCGGGAGAGAAGGGGCTGAGAAAACTTGAGGAAGAAGGGAATGGTAGAATCCTAGGGGCAAGGGGAGCTGATGTGTGGTCGAGTGCTGGTGGTCCCACCGAGATGTGGGAGAGGGTCCAGGCGTGAGGAGCGTAGGGGACACGAAAGGAGGTGTCAGGAAAGTCCCTGGAGTGGCCGGGAGAGGGGGACAACTGGGACTTTGGGATGGAGATGGATTCTCCAGCGGAGGGAGCAGCGAGGGACCAGCCCGCAGAGGCATCTGGCTGGCCCAGGGCACCTTCACCTCCGGGAAGGACGAGGACGCCTTGGGTGACCCCGCAACCTGCCTCTTGTGGGGATTGGGTCCCTTTCAGCCAGCTGGTCCCCTCCCTGGGCCACCTGCAGGGCCACCGGCGGGCCCGAGGAGGGGCCGTATGGGGATGCCACCCTCCGGGGGAGCAGTGGTGGCCCCGACGCCGGTCCAAAGCCGTGGGGACGGCCGGGGCTGCAGGTGACGCCGAGGGGGTTGTTGTCAGCCCGGTGGGACACAACCAGCTCCCCGGCTCTGCCTGTCAGCGTGAATCACGGCGGAGCAGTAATCTTTCATTAGAGCATTCAGCACTAATTGCTGGCAAAATGCCACGTGCCTATTTTCTCATTTTAACAAAACATTTATGCATGAAAGATTTAATGCCAGGTATCAAGCATATCATTGTAAATTTACCACTAATTAAGCCTAATTAAAATAATTAAATGGCTGTGGAGTCACAATGTGAATTAAAATCACATTTCCTCTTGTGTGCGCGCCACTCTTCTCGCTGCCCTTACTTCAAATTTAAGATACAAATATTTTCCTATTCAGATTCATGGGAAGTGTCTGTGTGGCAGAGGGGATTTAATCATTACGATAATGCTGTGATTTGGTGGTGAGTTTTTCAATTTCGGGACCTCTTGAGATTTTTTTTTTTTTTTTTCTTTATCTGGATGAAGTATGGACAATTTGACAAATCTGTTCCTCCGAGCAGTCGCTTGCCTTTGCATATTC
>QJSC01011515.1:856535-867713 GCA_003697955.1 Calidris pygmaea | reverse complement strand
TTTACCTTGCTGCTTGGGAGAGGTTTTAACCCGAGTTTCTGCCCCATTTGCACACCCACAGCACCAAGGGATGCTCTGGCTGGAGGCTCCAGCCGCGCCAACCTCTGCTGAGACTGGGGTTTCGTGGAGGAACGCACATCCCAGTGGCAGGATTGCTTTCCCCCAGCCTTTGCAGGTGTCCCCCCACCTGTGATGGGTGCTGGGGACACCCAAGGGTTGCGGGAAGCATCTCACCACCCAACTGTGCCCAGCAAGGACCAGCCCCCTCTGCCCAGGCTTCTCTGCTAGTATCCCCATCACCCGTGCTAGGGCTGGTCCCCTGTTCCCCATGGAGTGCCTGTCCCACACGTGCCTCCCTTGAGGGGGGGACCTTTCCCCCACCCCCAAAAACTGGCATTTATAAGATTGCTGCGTGTAATTGTTTCTCACCCCGTGCGTTGAGCTGCAGCAGGGCTGCAGGAGATGCCGAGCAGGACACGTGCTGCCAGATAGACTCATAGAATGGTTTGGGTTGGAAGGGACCTTAAAGCAGGGACACCTCCCACCAGCCCAGGTTGCTCCAAGCCCCCTCCAACCTGCCCTTGAACCCCTCCAGGGATGGGGCAGCCACAGCTTCTCTGGGCAACCTGGACCAGGCTCTCACCACCCTCCCAGCAAACAAGTTCTTCCCCACATCTCAGCTCCATCTCCCCTCTGTCAGTGTCAAACCCTTCCCCCTCCTCCTAGGGCTCCCCTCCCTGATCCAGAGTCCCTCCCCAAAAGGTCCTGGAGGTCCGGTCACTGGGTTGGTCACAGTTGCCTTTCAGAGACGAGGTACATCCCTGTCCCCATCGCGCTCGAGCGACCTGATCCATGGCCTGAGACACCCAGAGGATGTAGCACGTCACTGGTGTGTGTGGGGAGATGTATGGGGATGTATGGGGAGAGCTTTATCCACCATCCCTTCCCTCCCCTGGAGGAGCGGGGCAGGACCCCACGTTTCACAGTGATACGGGGGTCTCTTGTCCTTTTTCCTTTGGCGAGGGGAGGGGTTTGATGTTTGTTATCCCGCCGTGCTTATTGAAAGGGGCAGCCTGGCACCGGGATCTGACAAGGAGGTTGACAGGGTAAAAGGAGAGGGAGAAGGAGGGAGGCTGGCCGGGGCGGCCATGCATTATTTACTGCTGCTCTCGCCTGTGTGGTCTCAGCCAGGTCTCCGATGCAGCATAATGGATTGCAAAGCCCCTTTGTATGCTCCGTGTGGCCGCCGCTATATTTTAGACTTGAGTCATTCAAGTAAACCCTGGGCAAGGCTCTGCGCGGGCTGATTAACCTTTTATTTCCCAGGAACTGGCTCATTTTCCCTCCCAGCGTGGCGTCCCTCGCCCTGCACCCTCAGCCCGCCCCCGCTGCCCCGGCTCAGGGGGGTTGGTTACCCGGTGCTGGGGTCCCTGCAGAGGAGGGGCAGGAGATTGGCCCTATTTCTGCACCCTCTGATCCCAAATAAAGCCCCCTAAGTTCCTTGGCAGCGCTGCCTGCTGCAGGCAGAGGCGCGGCGGTGGTGGCAGCGGTGGGGGGACCAAGGCAGGGGACAGGCACAGGGAACAGATCCGGGCAGATAGAACATCCCGCTCCAGCAGGACTGAGATCTCCCAGGACCGAGATCTCCCAGGCTACAGCGTGGGAGGTTGGTCTTAAATGGGAAGGAAGAGCCGCACATTTAACCCTCCTCCCGCCTCGGGCTGCAGGGAAAAAGCGAGGGAAGAGGTTCTGGGAGATGGAGGTTCTGGGAGATGGAGGTTCTGGGAGGTGTGAGGGGACAGGCAACGAGCTGGGGTTTGGGGACAGGGACAGGCCATGTTGCTTGTGCACCCCAAAGGCAGGTGACTCCCCCTCAGCCTGGGAGCTTCCCTCTACCCACGTTGCTCGCGGTAACACACAGCTGCAGAAGTGCTGCCCATTTATCTCCTTCATCTTGGTGGTTGGCAAGATGAGGTTGTATTTCTCTTTTTATAACCCAGGGAAGAAGTAGTTGGTTTTTTATAAAAAAAAAAAAAAAAAGGAAAGAAAAGAGGTGTTGGTTTTCTGAAGAGAGCTGCCTGTAATTGTGTCTGTGAAGGTGGATGCTCTGCAAGCCCACAGGGAACAAGCCCCTCCAGGTCCATAAATAATTCAGCGGCATGTCAGCGGAGTTCCTCTGCTGCAGATAAATCTATTGATCCTTGTTTGGTTTGAACCCCAGAGACGGAGCTTCCTGCACAGACTCTGCCATCGCCTTCCTGCAGAACCAGAGGATCTCAGCACCCTCCTCCTCCCAGCGATGGAGGTTTCACAGAGGCTTTGAGCCACCATCACACTGGGACCCGAGATGCGCCCAGTGCCACCCGCCACCCTCTGCTCCCAAGGACCACGTCGCTGAAGTCCGTTACCACCCCTCCTCTTCGGTGCAGGATGGCTAATGAACTCTTCTGGCTGATCACTCTGGAGCTGCACATGCTGAAACGGAGCCCTTCTGCTCCCTCTTAAAAGCAAAATATTACGGCAGCTTTTGTCCCGTCAGCCCGATGGGACAAACAGTGCTCAGAGCCACGAGCCTTCCCGGTGGCTGCAGCATCCTCTTGCCATGATGGCATCATCCTCCCACCATGGCAGCATCCTCCTGCCACAACAGCATCCTCCCGCCATGAGAGCATCCTCCCACCACAGCAGCATCCTCCCACCATGATGACATCCTCCCATTACAGCAGCATCCTTCTGGCACAACAGCATCCTCTGGGCACAACAGGATCCTCCCACCACAGCAGCATCCTCCTGGCATGACAGCATCCTCCCACCATGGCAGCATCCTCTTGCCACAACAGCATCCTTCTGCCACGGCAGTATCCTCCCACCATGGCAGCATCCTCCTGCTATGACAGCATCCTGCCACAACAGCATCCTCCTGCCATGAGAGCATCCTCCTGCCACAACAGCATCCTCCTGCCATGAGAGCATCCTCCTGCCACAACAGCATCCTCCTGCCATGAGAGCATCCCCCCAGCACCAGAGCCATCTATGCCGGGCAAATATTGTGCTGTAGAGCCCTGAGAGGAGGAAGGCCTCCTGCAGCCACGGGCAGCTTGTTTTCCTGCTGCAGTACGACCCGCAGGGTGACAGCATCCCTCAGCAGGGCGATGGTGGCCCTGCTGTGCCCGCAGCCGCGCAGCGCAGCAGGGGACCTGCACAGAAATCACTGCTGAGCCTCCAAAGGGTCTTGCTAGCCGTGAAAATCACCTTTTTCTTGTTTCCTGAAGCGCGATGGCTTCTGAGCTCCACAGCTCACTGCGAGGGTCCCTTTTCCCAGCGTCTGCTGGGCACGGAGTCCTTCCCCGAGAGATAAAACCGACACGAGCCCTTGTACCGACACAGGCGTGTTAGTATAAAGGTGTTCCAAGACACCTCTCCTGGAAGAGTCATCCTCCCCCTTGTTGAACGCACTGAAAAGATTCAAATGCTTCAAATGGATTAAGCATTTGGTTCTACTTGGATTAATTTTTTTTTTCCATGAATATAAACCATTTTGCATTTCAAAATCCTTCAGCAAACAGAGCAGTTTGTCTTTGTGTTTGCTAATTTAAAAACAAATATTTGCCTGCCAAGCAAATATAGTCTCTTAGGATGTGCTATTAATAGGATAATTAGGCAGCCGGTAATGAAAAGGATTGCTGGTAATTATGGCAAGATTTGTTTTGGCATTTGAAGGCAGAAAGGGAGGCTGAAGTGCTAAAATCTACCTTAGAGTTAATTAGTGCTATTAGAATACACCTGAAAAAATAGGCCAACTAATGAACACTTCAGTTTATTTTTAAAGAGGCCGTGCAAGTGTTTTTTCTGTGAGATATTTAGAAAGAAAACAAAATCCTCTTTTCTTTCGGGTCTCCACGAAGTGTTTCAGGTGGGATGAAGCGTCTCTCCCTGGTGGGATGGAAACCCCCGGAACACCCCCGGGAGCAGCACGGCTCAGCCCAGCCATTTGGGGGGACCCCCCCGGCCCCAGCAGGGCTTTGGGGTGCAGGTTTGGGGGGTTTTGGCTGCGGTGACAGCTCTGGCAACACCTTG
This sequence comes from Calidris pygmaea, assembly GCA_003697955.1. Taxonomy (NCBI): domain Eukaryota; kingdom Metazoa; phylum Chordata; class Aves; order Charadriiformes; family Scolopacidae; genus Calidris; species Calidris pygmaea. The sequence continues at coordinate 863,636 of QJSC01011515.1, read as the reverse complement.
GGGACTTGGGCTGAGGTCAGCCTAAGGGACAGCTTATTTTCCAGCTGCGGAGCAGAAACCTCTCCGTTATATAAAGCGGAGATTCAATCGCCCACGATTGAACTTTATGTGCATTTGTTGGTATACACCAAAAAAAAAAAAAAAAGGGAAAAAAATGCGGTGGCTGGCCCTGAAATGATTAATTAGAAAATTACATTTATATAACCCTCTAATCTGTATTTGTGCGTTGCCAAGGGCAGAGGCAGAGGTAGGGGAATTACATCCAGATTAGCTCTGAGCCAAAGGAAGCCCAGATCTGAGATTATTTTGAGGGCAGAAATTGTGAAATTGTACCCATTTGGGGGAAAAATGAGCCAAAATTAGGGTTGTTTTTTTTTCCCTTAATTCTCCCCTCCCACGATTAAAAGAAGAGAGAAAATGAATGGAGCGAGGTGGTGCCTTTCAGGGGTTACTGGGTAACGGCCCCGGAGCTGGCTCTGTAAAGCAAGAGGTGAGATTATAGAAAAAGCTTATTTCCAGCTGAACATGGCCTTCAGTTTCCCAAACAAAATTGCTTTTATTCTTCTCAACATGTGTTCAAAAAGATTAAAGAGCTGTAAGCTTGCACAGCTTAATAAGAGTATGCATTAGAAGAGTGGCCTGGAACGGCAGCGCAGAACAAGTCCACCCCGGTTTGGGGAGGATTTGAAATCCTGTTTATTGAATTATAAAGAACCTTAAAGGATAAAGGATATTGAAGTAGGGATTTTAATACTTTGTGGTATTTGGGGGGAGTTATTCCATCACAACAAATCATTTAAAAAGTATTTTGTTGGAGGTTTTTTTTTTTTTTTGGTATGCGAGAGGAGCGCGGGGGAGAGGGGCTGGTGATGAAGAGTTAATTGAAAAATAGGACGGGGCTCTGATTGCTGGATCGATTTGGAATCCGATGGCCATAAAGAATACATTTTCTCTGTAATTATATGGACAAATTAAAGATGAAGCCTAAAGGCTTTGGTAGATGCTCTATTAACTGAAAAAGCCGAGTGGCAGCAGAGCCCAGCCTGGGTTTCCCGCTAGGAGGAAATTTTGGGTTAATTCTGGAAGGCAGATGGAGCCCAACGCGTGTTTTTAGGGTGTCAATCAGGATGGTCTTTAAGTTCCTAGTAAGATCTGGGGACAGGCAAATTGCCTGCAAGCAACAAAGCGACTCACAGCCCTAAAATGCTCTGGGGAGGCTGGAGGTCGGACCCAGCAGTGCCAGAGCGGGGTGGGGGCTTCCCCTGGCTTCCTCCCACCCTCCTCATCCTCGGCGGTGAGGAGCACTGGCAGGGCTGGGATTAACTGGAGAGTTGGGGGTTTGCTGGACCGGGTGGATTTGCAGTTTCTAAGCAGCCCCGTTGTCTGTGATAACTTATGCTGTTCTGCTCCATAAGAGGATTGGGCAGATTAAATGAAATCATGAGACATGCTATGCAAATTACATCCCAAATCTGATTTTCTGTCGGGGATTAGGGTTAAAATATTGGGAACTGGAAACTTTTTCCTTGCCTGGTCTAGAGGGTGCACTTTCCAAGTGAGTCAGCGAGAGGCAGCTCAGGAGCCCCAGCTGGTTTTCAAGCTCGGTGTTTAAGGATAATACAAATGAACCCCACCCTGATGCTTGGTAGGGAGCCTGGCAGCCCTTCTGCTGCCACCCCGTGTCCCACTGATGGGATGACCCTCTGGCGGGGTCCCGGGAGCAGACCCCAGCCTGTTCTGGATGGCTTTGCCTGCTTCCACTCGCCATCAGTGGCTCTCAGCTCTGGCTGTCTCTGGCCTCCAGATCCGTGGGTGCCCGTGCCAGGAGCAGATAAGGGCTTCTGCCAACCACCCCCCACACCCGGGCTACCGTGGGCATGGGCAAGGAGGTAAATCTCTTCCATTTTCCCGATGCCATGTTCAGGGATCTCCTGGGCTTGCACGTTGGGTTACTCTGCGTCAGTCACAGAATTGTAAGGGTTGGAAGGGACCTCTGGAGATCACCCAGTCCAACCCCCGGCCAGAGCAGGTCCCCCCAGAGCAGGTCCCACAGGAATGTGTCCAGGGGGGGTTTGAATGTCTCCAGAGAAGGAGACTCCTCCATCTCCCTGGGCAGCCTCTGCCAGGGCTCTGCCACCCTCACAGGAAAGAAGTTCCTCCTCATGTTTAGGTGGAACTTCTTATGTTCAAGTTTGTGCCCGTTGCCTCTTGTCCTGTCCCTGGGCACCACTGAAAAGAGCCTGGCCCCATCCTCCTGACACCCACCCTTTATGTATTTCTAGGCGTTGATCAGATGCCCCCTCAGCCTTCTCTTCTCCAGACTAAAAAGCCCCAAGTCCCTCAGCCTTTCCTTGTAAGAGAGATGCTCCAGGCCCCTCAGCATCTTTGTAGCCTCTGCTGGACTCTTTCCAGTAGTTCCCCATCCTTCTGGAACTGGGGAGCCCCAAACTGGACCCAGTGCTGCAGATGCAGCCGCACCAGGACAGAGCAGAGGAGGAGGCTGATGTCCCTCGCCCCGCTGGCCACGCTCTTCTTAATGCACCCCTTTCTCATCTCTTTTGCTCCGAAGCCAGGCAGTGAGCGATGATGGATTGGAGGAAGGAAGGCATCGGCAGTCCCTGGAGCTCCCCGGTTTGTAATCCCCCCCCCAAAAACAGGTCTGGTTTTCGGGTTGTCCCCGTTCTTTAGGTGAGGGCTGGGCAGACCCATGGCTCCGGGTCTGAGAGCACCTCCCTGCACCGTGTTTGCTCATCTCCCGAGAGCCGTGTTGCTGCCAACGCACCCAAAAACGGGGTGGAACAGAGCAAATAGAAACGAGAGCAGCTTTGGTATGACCTTGAACTGTCCCGGGGCAGCCCGTCAGTCCCTCCGGGGACCTGCCAGGTGAGGCACGGCGCAGGCGGGTACGGGAAGAACAGGCAGAGCAGGAGGGAGAGCTGGCATCAGATTTCTGAGCAAATAAATAAATCACCATAAATCTGAATCTTTCCATGACTCAGAGGAATTTACAATGGAACGTGGCACAGGGTTCTCTCCATAGGGTTTGGCAGGATGGCAATGGGGTGTTTTCTGGGGGGAGGCCCCCCCATAGCACCGTGCTGTGTGTGTAAAAGGGGTGACGGCACCGGTGCCTGCAATTGGGTCCACAGAGCATCCTTGGGATGTCCCAGCACCACTACACCGGTGCCATTATCCAACCTGAAAACAAGGGTTGCCTTGTTGAGCTGAGGACTGTGCCCCCCAGAATTTCAGCCCTGGGCCGTAGGAGAGGGGGAGCAAGGACAGACACCCCCCACCTCCCCCAAACACCCCGTTCTGCTGCTCCCCCCTTCCCACACCTCGCTCCGTCTGCGCCTGGGAATTATTCAGATCTGTGACTGATCATTAACCCCTTTAGACCCTGCCCGCCTGTTCGTTAGGGTTCGTTATATTTTTGTTTTCTTTCTCAAAAGCCTGGGTTGGGGCTCGTGAAGGGCCCGTCCCGCTGGCCCCTGGCCATTTGGAGAACGGCTCCGCTCCTGCGGCGGCTGCGGGGGCTGTAAATCACAGCCCCTTCCCATTAAAGCCCCAAACCACTCGGGAAGATCCAGGCAGGTTTGGGGCTCGGGTGCTTTTCCAGGGGGTTTGTCAGGATGTCCTTAGAGCCGTTGGGGGCCGAGTCCCTCCAGAGCTGCCCCGTTATGTTGCAAGGCAGCCAAAAGCTTTATTCTGCTCTAATTTTTGAGGTTTGCTGGGCTGGTGCCTGGCCTCTCGCAGAGCCTGCCAGCCTCCTGGGTGCTTCCTGCTGGTTTCCGAGGGTAAAGCCAGGATTTGCCATGGGGGGAGCTCAGGACCAGTGTTGAGCGGTCAGTGCAGGAGGGGGGGACCCTTCCCCAGGGGCTGTGGGGTCCCATGGGAGCTGCTCACCCCCAAGGGCCTTTCTCATGCTCCGAGAGAGGATGGGGATGGTCCCAGCAGCAGGATGTCCCCAGCCCTGTGCCACCCTGGTCCCCAGGCAGCTCGGGGGGGAGATGCCACCTGCCCCTCTGGGCACCACGAAACTGCTTTTCAATTCTTGTGCTGGGAAGGGAACACCGTAGGGTCTCTCCTCCTGCATCCCAAGCTCAGGAGCTCTTTTGGGAGCCTGGAGGGCTCACGGCACCCCAAATGCTTCCCTGCCCAGCCCCCCAAACCCCCCCTCCCTCCCCCAATACCTACATCCCCCAGGACCATCACAGAGGCTTTGCAAAGCTACATCCCCAGGGCAGCCTTGAGTCAGTCGTTTTTTAAAGGGTGTATTTGAAGGGAGAGGGGGCCTGGCAGGGAAAAGGCAATAAAAATAAACACCAGTTTCCCCCCCACGCACTTTGGCGGGTGTGAGAGGGCGGGGGGGGGGGCACCTTTCAGCGGCTCCGTCGGTGTTTGATGCCCCCAGGTCTGGGGCGAAAGGCTGTTTCTTGGAGCACGGGCCACGCCGGGCTGTGCTTTTTTGGCTCCCGCGCGCTGTGTGTTTCTTTTTAAACATTTCCAGCCTGGTTCAATTTGTTTTCTATTACCATCAGCCCCAGTGCCTCTGCAGTTCTGTTGATCAAAGCAGAACACGTTGGCTGACATCGAAGCGCTTCCAAAAACCGGGGGGACGGGGAGGGGGGGGACGCGGCCTTTCCGTGAACTCGCTGGAAAAAAATGATGTACCTCGGGGCTGCCTGGCTGCTAACGGGGTGTTTTGGAAGGCGCTGGCCCTCGGTGGGACCCGGTGCCATCATTTCATCACAAGCAATTAAAACTTGAGGCCAAAGCGGGTGCAGGCTTGGAGACTTTCCCCTCGGGGCGGTGCGGCCGCGTGCCCTGCACCCGTGTGGAACCGCTTCGGTGGAAGAGAGGAGGGTTCCCACGGAGAGAACAGGGTGGTCCCCCCGCCACGGGAGAGGGCTGTGGTCCTGGGGGGACCTCGTTGCCCGTGGGCAGGCTCCCCACCCCGCCGAGTTCCTCAGCTGCGCTGTCTGGCCGGGATTAGGCAACATTAGTGGCCGCAGCTGAAGGTTTCCAAAGGCAGATGTAGGAGCTGGCATCGCCTTGCCGGTTTTATTTGGTTTTTTGATCCATTCCTGGAATGTAAATTAAAGCAGAGGAAAAACATATGGGGCCGAATCCTGCCGCTAGATACATGGGCACCCGTCCCGCTGGCTCCCACATCAAGGGGGGCTGCACCTGATGCTCCGCCGGTCCCGGTGGCGGCTGCTCTTGGTGGGGAGAGGTGCTAAAGTGTTTGGGGGCCCAGGAGGTGGACCCCAATGATCCCATTCCTGCAGGCAGAGCTCCCCCCCTGCCCTTGAAACCACATCCTGGATGGGGATAATCCCTGCCTGTGGGGATGTGGGAGGGAGGAGATGTGGTACCCAGGGATGCGGGAGGGAGGGGATGTGATACCCAGGGATGCGGGGTGGAGGAAATGTGGTATCCAAGGATGCAGGAGGGAGGGGATGTGGTACCCAGGGATGCGGGAGGGAGGGGATGTGATACCCAGGGATGCAGGAGGGAGGGGATGTGGTACCCAGGGATGCAGGAGGGAAGGGATGTGATACCCAGGGATGCGGGGTGGAGGAAATGTGGTACCCAGGGATGCAGGAGGGAGGGGATGCGGTGCCCAGGGATGCAGGAGGGAGGGGATGCGGTACCCAGGGATACTATAAGCTCACTACCGACCTCAGCTTTCCTCCCGTCAAGGGTACCATCAGTCTGTCACTGCAAGGAGAGTCGGGATACATAAATCTTCTTCTCAACGGGTTGCTCTGGCATCTCAAGCCACTTTGGGCTCCAGGTCCTCCTCTCCCCCAGAAATGGTTTGCCAGATTTGTGTATGAAGTACCCAGCTTTTGGAATGGGTTTCCCAGGCTGATCCACTGCACAGCTGGGGGAAACGCGGCATCTCTGCGGCATTGGGATTCATTTATTCAGTGTCTCTTCCAGTTAGTGTGACTTAAGCATCCCTAATACTTGATATAGGAGATGGTAGCTGTCAGGGAGAACAGCCCTGTGAGCTGTACACCTTCAGCATCCTCCAGAGCGTGTTTAAGAAGCTGACACTAAATAAATAATACTGTATGAAGATGCAGAAGTGCTGTGTTCAGGTAGTGAAGTGTGGTGTTCAGCATTCGCCTGGCATTTCTCCTGAAGTTTCCATAATGTCTGCGATCTAATCATCCCAAATGTGCTTCTGGAGCAGTAAAGGCACAGCATATTAATGTTTGGGATGAGAAAAGCTTGCTTTTTTTTTTTTTTTTTTTTCCCCCAAACAGTGTGTAGGTACAAGCTGGAGCTTTGAGAGCCTGGCCCAGGTTGCCCAGAGAAGCTGTGGCTGCCCCATCCCTGGAGGGTTCAAGGCCAGGTTGGAGGGGGCTTGGAGTGACCTGGTCTGGTGGGAGGTGTCCCTGCCCAGGGCAGGGGGGTTGGAACTCCATGATCTTTAAGGTCCGTTCCCACTTGAACCATTCTGTGATTCTATGACTCCATGATTCTCCAGAGTGTGAGTTTCTAAATGCTCTTTATTCTGGGTACCAGGGATGTGCTGAGCTCAGGAAGCTGCAGGATCTCGGGGTCCTGCCAGTGTCCAGCCCCCCCCACTGGGGGGGGGGTCCTGCTCCCTTCGGCTCCCATCAGTGTGAGCCCCTCGTGAAGCCCTGAACTGCCTTGGCCGCTGCCTGATCGGCTCCAGCTTGGCTTCTGCATTTTGTTGCTCTCTACTTTTTAATGGAAAAGACCTTTTGGTCACGTTATTCAAATACGGGATTAAAATGTAACTGCCTGAATTCAAAGGTTGCCATAAGCCACGGTGCCCCCCCCTGCACCTCTGATCTGCCCTAGCGCTCCAGCAACATCTCTCTCCAAACCCACTTTAAATTATTCCAAAAAAATGGCTTATTGCTTCTTTTGTGTCTCTCAAATTTACTGGGGGGAGGGGAGGGGGGCGGGGAGGGAACTTTTTATTTTCACGGATTAATCATCGCAAGGGGAGCATAAAGGGTAAGCCGTAATAACGCGGGTTTGAATTAAACTTCTAAACTTCAAGCCCCTAAGCCTAATAAGATTAGAGTGCGCATTCCTCGGGACCACATTAAAAGG
>QJSC01011515.1:836596-856435 GCA_003697955.1 Calidris pygmaea | reverse complement strand
CCGGCCTCCCCTCCCGCCCTATTAAATGGGACCTTAATGAAAACTTCCCGGGGATGTTTATATCGATTCCAGAGGGAAAAACTGGCAGCACCAAGGATGGACGGGGCTGATGCTCTGCTTTGGGGCTGGTCTGAGCACGAGCAGGGGCTGCCTTCGTGCTCCAGCCCTGGGTCCAGCAAACTGGGCGGCTGGAGGGGGAGCCAGGACGGTTGTGCCACAGCACCCCCCCTTTCAAGCCCGTGTGTCCTTAGATATTCAGGTTTGCCACTTCTATCAAAGAAAGCTGGGAGGTGGACCATGCAAAGAAGGGTTTGTTTGTGTTGTCCAGTCACTTGGCGATGTCCGTGGTGGGGGCTCCCCATCCTGGGGGTCTCGTGCCCGTCTGAGGCTGCACGTGCCTTTTGGAAAGCCCTGGAAAAGAGACTGGGCATTTTGTTTCCCTCTTGGAGGTAGGAGATAAAATCCCACCAGCCCCCCCCCCACCAGGAGATGCCAGTCTGTTTAGTCTCCAGAATTTTCCTCTCCAACCCCTGAGAAATGTATTTCTTTTAACCCATATTCGGAGGCAGTAAAGGAGTTTATGCACTGTGGTTTTTCTTCCTGTCAAACAGACTAAGGAGATTACTACGCTGCAAATCTGATATAAAAGATTTCTTTTAAAGTCACTGATAGAGCTCAATAAATAATGAGCTCAGTGTCTGAGACTGCTTCGCAGAGATATTAGACTATAAAAAAAAATTTAAATGGCTGTTACTTAAAGTAAAAAAAAAAAAAAAAACAAAAAAAGAAAAAACCACCAAACAAAAAAACATCAAAAAACCAAAACCCAAACTGTAATGCGTTGCATAAAAACAATACCAGCGGGAGAAAATGTGAAGTTCTGTCTCCAGGAAAAAGAAACATTTCAAATTGCCATCTATTCACGTCTGAATGCGTAATGGGCTTGAGCTGCAAGTTTACATACATTTGCAGGAAGAAGCCTGCGTTTGAAAGGGAGAGCTGAGTATTCGTGTCTCATTCCCAGCAGACAAGGAGGAGGCTGCCCAAATGTTCTCAGGCGTCGCCTGCGCCTCACCCGCGGGTCCGAGCTCTTCTTTCCTGGGAATCGTGCAAATGACCCCCAAAAAAGAGGGCATTTTGTGGGGTGTGTGGTGAGAGGGGGTGTTATTTCTTCAAGAAAATTAAGAATGGTTTTTCCTCCAAGCTTCGGGGTTGGGCTGGGGCTGGGGGGAGCGGAGGCTGGAGGAGCCCTGGGCTGGGGAAACCTCCAGTGCATCCGAGCAGCAAAAAGGGAGCAGATGCTACGCCCGGGACCCCCAAAGCCTGGGGTGTCCCCCCCCGATGTCACTCTGGGGCTCTTTGCTGCAGGGGAGCAGCAGGTCTGGCTGCTTCACACCTTGGACGGAGCAAAGCCAGCCGGTCCCAGTAGTGGGAGTCCTCCAAAGGGTGGCCAAGGTGGCCAAGGAGGCCACCAGCATCCTGGCCCGTGTCAGGAACAATGTGCAGCAGGACTGGGGCAGTGAATGTCTCCTTGTACTGGGCACTGGTGAGGCCCCACCTCGAAGGCTGGGTCCAGTTTTGGGCCCCTCATGACAAGAAAGACCTTGAGGGGCTGGAGCAGGTCCAGAGAAGGGCAATGGAGCTGGTGAGGGGTCTGGAGCACAAGTCTTGTGAGGAGAGGCTGAGGGAGCTGGGGGTGTTCAGCCTGGAGAAAAGGAGGCTGAGGGGAGACCTTCTCGCTCTCTCCAACTCCCTGAAAGGAGGGTGTAGCCACGGGGGGTCGGTCTCTTCTCCCAAGGAACAGGCCATGGGACAAGAGGGAACGGCCTCAAGTTGCACCAGGGGAGGTTTGGGATGGAGATTGGGAACAATTTCTTCCTGGGAAGGGTTGTGAAGCCTTGGCAGAGGCTGCCCAGGGCAGTGGTGGAGTCCCCATCCCTGGAGGGATTTCAAAGCCGGGCAGATGTGGTGCTGAGGGACAGGGGTCAGGGGTGGGTTTGGCAGCGTGGGGTTGGTGGTTGGACTCGATGATCTGAAAGGTCCCTTCCAACCTGGGCAATTCCATGATTCTACTTTATGATTCTTTGAAGGATGCTACAGGAGGATCAAGGCCTCGCAAGGGCTGTTTGAGGTCAGGAACCGACTGCCGAATGGCCGAGTCAGGGAGGCAGGGGGACCTCAGAAGGTCCCCATATGCCAGGGGTCGGAGGGATGTGGGGCTGGGGGGCTGCCCGAGCCCCTAAAGGCTGGGCAGCTGCGGGCTGAAACTCCTTCTGGCTGCCATCAATAGGATTTGCTTTGTGTCACCGGGAAGTCGATTAGTCCACCGGCGTCCAGCCTGAGCGGGGAAATCGCTGGCAGTGTAATTAAATGGTTAGAAGAAATGAAACATCACAGAAGGATCAGCATCTGCGGGGGTGAAGCCTGGCCATCGCCTTGCCCCTACGTTTTATTAAATGCCGCTTGATGCTCGCCCAGATTTAGCTACAGCAGCAACGTGCCCTTGTCTGTGTGTGTGACCGTGCCCTGGGCCGGCGCTGGGCTTTGCTTTTGGGGCTGTTTCTCTGGTTTTTGTGCCATGCCCAGGGCTGGCACGGCCCTGGGGCACCGCTCGCAGATGCAGGGAGGGCTCCTGACCCGGGGGTGCTCCTGACCTGGGAGGGAAACGCTGCTCCAAGGGCTGCTGGTGTGGTTGGAGCCATGTCTACTAGCCCAAAAAGGACTCCTTTTTTTTTTTTTCTTTCCTTTTTTAAACAGCAATTTTACATCTTTGTGCCAGCCACAAAGATGCTGATGTTTGCAGTGAACACGCAGTTACAGAACGGCTGCTAGAAAACAGCACTACAAGCAAAAGCTTATTTTTTCTCTCTATTTCAGGGCAGTTCCTCCGTTAGGGGTCAAGGTCATCCCCTCCTCTTTCTTTGAGGGCCAGCAAATCAGCACATTTTGGGGACCCCCTTGTGCCTGCCCACGGGTGCCTGCGTGTGGGGTGCTGGGAGCCCCAGATGTGGGGTCCTGCAGCTCAGGACCCCCTGTCTGGCTGGAGAGGAGGAGGAGGAGGAGGAGGAGGAGGAGGAAGGAGGGGGGCAGAGGAGGACCCACATCTCCCGTGGGGAGAGCGGAAGGGGCTGCAGGGGCACGCTGCAGGACGGGGGCCACCCAGTTTGGGGTTTGCAAGCCCAGGCTGATTGCCCAGATAATCAATATCCTCCTTCCTTCTAATGTACAGGAAATGTGGCTGCTGTTTTTTTTTTTCTTTTTTTTTCTTTCTCTTTGTTTTTGCTTTTTCTTTCACAGGATGCACACATCGCATATCCATTTTAACCCAGCCTGCCCCGGGGGATTTATAGCCTCTATCCAGTTTTATTGTTGATACAGATCTTTATCTGCCCTGGGCTTATAACTGACATTTAAATTACACTGCAAACAATGAATCAATATTTATGGATTACTGGTCCAATACATTCGCCAAACGAGTTGTTATGGGATTCTGTCTCCCGGCAAACAGGACAATGAGGTCAAGGTCAAGGCTTTGTCTAATGAGAAATAGGCACAGACAGGAGCTGCCAGCCCAATATTGACTGCCTAATAGGAATGCATTTGTGTTAGTCATTTAGCCCCATGTATTGAGCTCTTTGTTAATTTTCTCATTCTTGTCATTTTCCCGCTGATAATTGTTCATAATTTAAAGCCCCGAGCCCGGGAGTGTTTCCCCCCTGCCCGTGGCAACCCGGAGGAGCCGGGGCTGGCTGCCAGCGCGGGAGCCACGCACGCTCTTGTGCACGCACGCTCGTGCACGCTCCTCGCACACACACCCGCCGCGGCCTTCGCCTTCCTCCCACCGTGTTGGTTGTTTTTTTTTATTTCCCCAGCCCTGTTTCTCGGTGGGATCGGCTGCTCCTGGGGCTGGTTATCGGGAAATTCATCCTGGGCTCCGGAGCTGGGTTCATTCCTGCGCTGCCACCAGCCCTTCTCCGGGCTTCAGCCTCCGCTGGGAGCTTGCACGCTTTCCCTCAGCTGAAATCAGAAGTCAGGCTGGCAAAAAAAAAAAAAAAAAAGAACTTTGTTGTTGGTGTTGTTTTCTTGGGGTTTTTGGCTTTTTTTTTTTTCTTGTTTAATTTTTGGCCCCGTTCTCATGTAATTCTTGTGCTCAGGTGTCTTAAAGCAGCTGTAGCAGCCTGGCTGCCTGTTTGCACCTCCGTGCCATCTAGGGTTCTTATAAATACCGGTTTATTCTGCTTTGTGTGGCCCTTGGGAACCAGGGGAAGGCAGTGTTTTATTGATGAGGAGGCTAAAATTGGTTGAAATTCAGCTTTCTGATGTAAAACCGAGGTCGGCCGCCTGCGTGATGTTCCCACGCAGCTTCTCCGGGCACGGGCACGGGCGGGTGAGAGTCCGGGGGAAACGGCAGGAAAAAATCCCGGCAGCTCTCCTGGGGGGGGTGTGTGCTTTGTCCCTTGTCCCTCCGGCCACCGTGATGCTCATCCCTCTGGCCACCACGCTGCCCGCATGGCCCACGCTGTGGCGACGAAGCTGCTGCGGGAGAGGAGCCCCCCCCCCGGGAATTAAAGCATGGCAAAGGCCTGGGGGCAGTGCCCCCCCCCGCTTTTTACCCCCTTCTCAGGTCAGCCCCAGCCCCCCCGGGGAGCTGCGCCCCCGAGTGGGAGGGGGCGGCCGGCAGGGGCAAAAGGGAGAGGGGGATTTGGGGGTGTTTTTCTGCAGCGTTTCTGTTGGAAGCTGTGTTTATCCCCCTTGTTAAACGCCAGATGAAAAGTTTCAAGCCTAAATTAGTTTTGTCCTCTTCCCTTCGTTTATTTACATTATAATAATCCCGCGCCTGCGAATTGTGTCAATTATTCTTTCCTCTGGGCGAGCCAAGAATTCTTTGTTCCTCGCTAGTTTACAAAAGTGAAATATAGGTGAGGTTTAGGACCTTTTAATCCTCCTATGTAATTACTGTTCCCTGCAGACACCGCAGCATTTTACAATCGCTGCGTGTAGCTGCTGGGCTCAGATTAGACACACAAAGTCCCTTCACTTCATCAAAGGCTTCCTTATCTGCCCAAGACAGCGAAACAACAAACGATCCACAAATCTCGCCGGACCCGGTGTTTATTTGACCACCGCCGAAATAAATAAATTTGCTGCAGCCAAACAGGCCGGGGCCGGCGGTTTCCCTGAGAACGGGGGCTCGGCAGGCGCCGGGCTGGGAATTTTCAAGAGCGTGAAGGGCCGGGGACTACAGTGGGGCTTTTGAAGTGCTTTTTTCCACATTTTATGAGCCCAAATGAGGATGAAACTAAAATGACACGAAGAAATAATCCCCCATTCAGCCCTGAAAGGATTATTCTAATTACTTTGATTATTAAAGATCAGACAGATTTTTTTTTTTTTTTTTTTTCCCCCCCCCTTCTCCTCCAGCCTACCGGCAGAAGTAAACCAACCCCGAAACACAAATCCTCGCTGGGAATTGAGGAACGTCTTAAGTAAACAGCGGGAACAAACGGGCTGTGTGACGGATACCCAGGGTCCGGCAGCCGGGCCGGGGGGGGGCCCCTTTGTGCCGGCCTCAATAGGGGCTAAACGCCCCCCGAGACCCCGCTCCCGGCTCCCGAGCGAGGGGCCGCGTCTCGCCCCTTTCAGATGCAAATGCGAGTGGGTTTCGCCTTTATCTGGGCGGTGAGATGGTGGTGTCAAGCTGGGCCTGGATGAATAAAACGGGGAATTTACGCTTTATTGAGATCTGGGGTGTTTTTTTCCCCCCCTCCCCGCCGCCCGGCTCCCGCCCGCTGCCTGTGCCGGGGAGGGGTGGGCAGATGGTCCCGCCGACCCCCCCGCCCCCCCCCCCTATTTATCACCCCGCCAGGGCTCGCCGGGCGCGATTCGTTTAAGGACTCTGTTTGTTTCTGCTGATGAGGACTGTTAATTTGCACAGCGGTCTCATTAGGCCTAAACCACCAATTAATTCCTTTTGTTCTCATTAAACGGCTGATTCCTAAACATTTCGGCGGCCACAGCGGATGGCTCCAAGCCGCCGCCCCGCCATCCTCCCCGGCCACGCCGGGTACCGCTCGGCACCTCCCGCTCCACGGAGGCACTTGGTGCTCTCGGGCCCCGTCCCAGGGTGCAAATCCGGGTGCCAAAAGCATCCTCCGGGCGCTAAATGCATCCTCCGGGCATTAACTGCATCCATCCTGCCACTGGCCGCATCGCCGAGCTGGAAAACGAGCAGCCGCGAGTCCCAGGACATGGGGGGGGGGATGCGTTTTCCAAGCAGGTAAACCAAAACACAGAGCTTTTCCTCTCGTTTCAACATGTCGACAAATGAGGTGGGGTTATTTGTGGGTTTTTTTTTTGGGGGGGGGTATTTTTGCTTCGTGCTCCGTTATGGTTTTATCTGATTACGGGTGCGTTCTGGGCCAAGAGGAGCATGTGGCTTGTGTTTTCCAGCTCGGCCACACAATTTGCAGCCGCACTGAAGAGTCCTTGACTGTCTCTTAGCGATTTAATGCCAGAAAGTGTCAGCTTTTGTCTGGTTGGGAGGCTGGGGCAAGGGCTTAAGCCTCGCTTGACATTCCTGCAGTTCAGGCGTGCCTGGGAGGACTGAATACCCAAGGTGGGGTTACAAAACCACGCGTCCTTCACCAAAAAAGGATAAAATAAAAAACCCCACGTGGTTGAGAAAACCTTCTTGCGATGGCCTTGCACTAAACCGGCTGCAATCACAGCGTTTTCTGGAGCACCGGGCTGGCGCTGAGGTTGTTTTCCTGCACTGAGGCCGTGCATTTGGGCACAACTGCTCCTTTAAAGCCTCTGCCCGGGGGGTGGGAGCAGGGGGGGCTGCGTGTGTCCCCCCACAGCAGTGGCTGTGGGACCATCGGTGATGGGGGACATGGCGCTCAATGTCATAGAATCATAGAATGGTTAGAGTTGGAAGGGATCTTAAAGACCATCCAGTGCCACCCCCTGCCCTGGGCAGGGACACCTCCCACCAGCCCAGGTTGCTCCAAGCCCCCTCCAACCTGCCCTTGAACCCCTCCAGGGATGGGGCAGCCACAGCTTCTCGGGGCAACCTGGGCCAGGCTCTCACCACCCTCACACCAAACAAGTTCTTTTTGGTATCTAATCTAAATCGTCTCCCCTCTTCCAATTTAAAAATTTGAAACCATTACCCCTTGTCCTATCGTCAATACGTCCTTTGCTTTGCACACCCTGTTCTTTTCCCAGCAGGTCCAGGAGCTGCTGTGGGGGGAGATGGAACAGAAGAGGAGCAAACACGACCCTTCTCTGAGCCTGATGCCTTGCCCCTTGCCTCGCCCTGGGTGCAAACACTGATTTTGCAGTCACATCTCGCAGTCACATCTGCTTTTTTGGGTAATTTTCTGTTAGTTGCTCGGCAGTAGTGGCCAAGCTCCCACCAGCAGCTCAGCTTCCACCAGGCTCCCGTGGGGTATCACCCTTTGGAGACCTCCCTGCTGGGGAAAAGATGCTGCCACGGCAGCTCTGGAGCCCCCCGGGTCCCTCTGGGAGCATCCTCAGCTGCTGGCCAGGAGCTGGGTATCTCTCACACTAAGGGGGTGCTGGGGCAGCCCAGGCATGGTCCAGGGGACACTCTGCATCCTGCTGTGGCATCTCCAGCCTGCTCTCACCTCTCTCCGTTTCCATCTCTCCCCACATCTGCTGGGGCTGCAGACGGGCAGGAAGGTCCGGGTGGGCTCTGGCTCGGTGCAGCGGGGGCTCTGCTTTTCCTCCGTCCGCTCCTGAAGGGAAGAGGAGGCAGAAGCCATCCCTGCTCCCTCCAAAACCCACCTGGGTGGCCGGAGCGGTCACCGGTGGTGGCGTCTGTGGCGAGCTGTGGGTGACTGCTGCACCTTGGGGACACCAGTGCCATCGTACTCCGTCAGGCTGATGGAAGCAGGCATGTACTAATTTTTAAAAAGCAAATGTGGGGGAGGGCGGGCAGGGAAGGAACCTGCAGAAGCAGCAGAGGAGCAGAGTCCCAATGACCCAGGTGCCGGACCCCCAGCAGCGCCGTGCCGAGGTGCCCGAGTCACCCTCCCTCAGAAGGGACCGCCATCCAAACGCCTGCCCGGCCCGAACCAATTAACCTTTTTAATATATCCATATCCTCATGTGGCTATCCATTACAGTCAATTAAGAGGAGCTGCGGCTAGGTATAATTACTGCCAGGCCATAAACCCAGCCGCGAGCGGGAGGTCTCCCCGCAAGGGGACGGGGATGGGGGGTGGCTGGCGGGGATGGGGTGGGGGTTTCAGCCCTGGCTCCCCGCTGCAGAAGATCGCATGAGGGTTCAAAAGCGGTCGAGGCCGACAAACAACAATTGCTTATTGTGTTTGCTGGGTTTGCCTGGATTTATGGTGTCGTCGTGGCCCAGCGGCGTAAGCAAACAGCGGCTGGGGAGGGCAGTGCCCGCCCGGCAGCAC
Organism: Calidris pygmaea; assembly: GCA_003697955.1. Lineage (NCBI taxonomy): Eukaryota > Metazoa > Chordata > Aves > Charadriiformes > Scolopacidae > Calidris > Calidris pygmaea. The sequence continues at coordinate 847,991 of QJSC01011515.1, read as the reverse complement.
CGGGAGAGGTTTGCAGTGCCCGGGGAGGGAGCAGAAACCCTGTCATTGTCCCACCAGGGACCGAGCCGGCGCCAGGGGATGCTGGCAGGGTGATGCCACACCGGGGAGGATGCTCAGCACCCATCCAAGTAAAGCACCCGCCGTCTCCGGGGCGAGTCCTCTCCTCCTGCTGTTGTTGATGTCAATAAAACCCCGTTGTGGAAACAGGCTCTTCCCCAGCGGGTCTCCCCGGTGCCCCCACTGGTGCCAGTGGGTTTTCCACCAACAGAAAAAACAGCAGGAAAACTTACATGCCTTCAGAGCAACTTCCATTTGTCTCCATTACCTGGAAGAAAGGCACAATGATCCTTGAAAAGGGCCCCTTGTTGGGCCGCACCACTCCTCCTTCCCGCGTTTCCTGCACTTAATGAAGACAAATGAACATTATCTTAACCTGTTCCAGCAATTCCTGGTTCCAACCAGCACTGGGAAGGCGGGCAGGAGCCCTGGTGCACCAGAAGGAAGCTGGACGTCCCGGCGAGGGTTCCCGGAGGAGTCCAGGCTCGCTCCTGTTTGCACCATGATCGGGGCTTTGATTTATTGCCGATGAGCTGACAGCTCTTGTTCCCGTTGCCGGCTTTGCTGGGAGGCCAGGACTTCAGCTCAGTTCCAGTCCCTGCTGGGAATGGTGGTTTGCAGCACAGAGAGCAGCAGTTTGGTCCTGGCCAGGAGGACAGTAGCCAAAGACCACTCCATGTGATGTCAGGAGAGATGGGGAAGGTGCTGGACCCAAACCTGCAAATTGTTTAAAAGCAATACGAGGGGGTGGAGTGACAGGATGAGGGGGAAGGATTTGACGCTGAAAGAGGGGAGATGGAGCTGAGATGTGGGGAAGAACTTGTTTGGTGGGAGGGTGGTGAGAGCCTGGCCCAGGTTGCCCCGAGAAGCTGTGGCTGCCCCATCCCTGGAGGGGTTCAAGGGCAGGTTGGAGGGGGCTTGGAGCAACCTGGTGTGGTGGGAGGTGTCCCTGCCCAGGGCAGGGGGTGGCACTGGCTGGTCTTCAACGTCCCTTCCAACCCAAACCATTCTATGATTCTACAGATAGATTAAAAGAAAAACTAATACCAGCAGGTACATGGCTCAGAGGAAGACTTTTCAGAGCAGGACACCTTGACGATACCTTCCTGGTCTCCGGGAGGAGGATGTGGAAAGGGCAGAGGTGTCCAAGAGCTGTTGGTCGGGTGGTTGGGAGGAAGCCAAGGGCTGGGATGGGTGGTTGGTGATGAAAGACTTTCCCGGCCCCGCAGGAACTCGCACGAACGTTAAGCGGTTGCTAAACCCAGGCGTGTGGAAATCGGCAGGGCCGGTTAAGCTGCAGCCAAGGAGCTTTAAAAACAGTTGGCCAAGGGGAACGGTTGGGCCATTAATGTTGATTTTCAATAAGTCTTTGAAGAGCGGGGTGGTTCCAGAGGGCTGGGAGAAAGCTAATGTTGTGCCGGTATTTTAAAAGGGCAAACAAGATGACCCAGGTAATTACAGGGCTGTCAGGCTGACATCGATCCCGGGAAAAATAATGGAACAGCTGATACGGGACTCAATTAATAGAGAGTCAGAGGAGGACAGTGCAATTAATGCCAATCAGCATGGATTTATGGGAAACAGCCCTTGTCAAGCTCTTGTGGTACCTCCTTGAGGAGATTATGAGTTTAGTGAATAATCATAAACGTTGAAGCGATGGGTTTCGTACCGTCCCCAGGTGCCAGGAACCCCAATAATGTGAAGGCACAGGGGGTGACACTGGGGGTCCCAGGGGTGCTGGCACTGGGGGCTGCTGGACGTGCCAACCAGTGACCTGGAGGAAGAACAGATGTTGTTCCTTGGGGGGTGGCACGGAGGATGAAGGGGTAGGATCCCATTGAGGGGGGAGCGAATGGACCACATGTATTTTAACCCAGCCAAAAGCAAAGCCCCTCACGTAGGAAGGGGGACCGGTGGGCAAAGGAGGGACCAGTGTGGGTCACACCGCCCCAGAGCAGGTTGGAGGGCTTCAAAATGGCATCTAAGGGCACCTAAAACTTGTTGCCCGGCCTAGGAGGAAACGCGGTGCTTTTGGGTTATTTAAAGCTTCTTTCAATCTTCAAAAGCTCAGCAAACTTTAAATTTAAAAAAATTGAAAAAAACCCCACTGTTTGTAACGGCAAAGGCTAAATTCCATATTGGAAACATCAGAAACAGAACGTTTTAGCATCTTCCAAAGGAAAAAGCTCTATTCAGACTTCTCTTTTCAGGCAGAAGCCCTCAGCAGGTTTTGTACCCAGTCCCTGGGGTTGCTGGTGCCCTTCCCACCCCTGGGACGTGGATTGGGGGGGATCCAGGCTCGCGGGGTGTGGGTGAGGATACTGGAAATGCAAATTTGGGGGGGGTCTTTGGGGGGGGGGTAGCTCACTCCCCGCTCTGCCGTGGGGCTGGGGCTTGCAGGAAGGGCAGAGCCTCTCTGCTGGCCCTTGGCATGCATGTCCCTGGATGTGTCCCCCCCAAAGCGGGTCTGTTTGTGGGGGGCACGGTGGCAGATGGGACCTTGCCCGCCCCCTCCTGCCGCTGCTTCCCAGCCCGGTTGGTCATGGAGATGGTGACATGCCCAAATCCCACCACGCACTTCGGGGGAACCTTTTATTCAAAGTATTAGGCAGGTTATAAAAATGTCACCGATGATTTGCTCATGTTTTCTAAACTGTCGTTAAAAATNAAAATCAAAACAAAAAACCCTCATGTTTTAAGCTGAGCCTCTCCATAAATTAAAGAGATTTGCTTTTGAGGGTGGTCCGCAGAGCTGCGTGCCAAAATCGTGTGTGTTCAAAGAGTGAGGATCAGGAGGTTAAGTGTTAGGAAAGGGGAGGGGAAAAGCAACTTATCTAAGAAATCGGTGCCTAAAGCATCTGCCGGGGTGTCCGTGCAGTTTCTGGGCTGGGGAGCTGCTGGGGGGGGGGGCTGGGGACGCCGGTTAATCCCTCTGCCCTCCCATTAGCATGCAAAGCTGGGGGCTTGCTCGGGGGAATTTTGGAGCTGCTTTGGGGGGATTACAGGGACGTTGGCTCGTGGGGGCCGCGGCATCGAGCTGCAGAGGGACACACGGCAGGGACCTGCCGAGCGGCACCGCGGCCGTTCCCACCCTGGTGACCGCCCCGGGACGGGGTCTTGGGGACACCACAGGCAGCGGGATGGAGGCCTTTATGGAGAAAACTGTCTCCATTCCCGCTCATGAAGAAGGGGGACTCATCCCTGCTTTGAAAGTCCCCACCTCTGGAGTCGTTTCTGATATCCCAACTACCAGGGGAGTGTTATGTGGATGAACTGAGCAGCCTCAGCCCATTGTCCCCCTCCCCTCCCCGCTTGGCGGAAGAACTGAGGCTTTAAAGCTGTTGTTTCGCCAAAAAAACGAGTGGTTGAGCAAAGGAGAGAGACCCCTCGTGTGTGCTGGCTCTGACCCCCCAGGGAGGACAGTGCCACCGGGAGCAGCTCTGGCCGGTCCCCCCTCTGCCTGTGCCCGGCCCCCTCGGCTCCCCGTGGTACCCGAGACCCAGTGACCCCCCCACTGAGGGCGGCTGGGACCCCACGGATGTGTCCCCACCGTGCTGGGACCAGAGTAACGAGCGTTCATAAATCTCTGGGTGCATCGTGGGCTCCCCCAGATAGGCTGTACCAGGGGATAATATATTATCTGCAAGGAAAGTATAAGGCCACAAGTCCAAAGCTACAAATCCTCACAAGTGAGTATTAATGGATTATGCCTCCGCAATCCACGGCGTGTTCTGGTTATACAACAAAAATTGGGATAATAAAACAGCTCTTAGTGTCAAAATGTAATTAAACTGCTTCAGTACGCCTTGAGAACAGCACAGCTGCTTCGTGCTGCCATAAAGCGCTGGGAAACGGCGGGGCCATTTGCTCGGGTGCCTCAACGAGAGCTGGTGGGTTCAGCTGTGGCTCCTGCACCGGGGGTGTCCGGGGCAGGGGAGGGGGGGGAAGGTGAATTCTCCGATAAATCAGAGCTGACGTGGGAAATGAGTCTGCGTGGGGAGAGGCGGGTGCCAACGTCCCGCCGAGGGATGCTCTCCCCTGGGACCACGCCGGTGGGATGCTGCTGAGAGCAGGGGACAAGCCCCAGCCCCACGGCCGCATCCTGTGGGGTGGGGAAGGGGAAGAGGGGGGGGAGGGAGGCACTGGGGAGGGTCCCCTGCACCCCCAAATGTGCGTGGGAGGGGTGGCTGCTGTTTGTCCCTCCAGTGCCCGTCAGAAGGTAAATGCCGAGTGAAGAGACCTGTCAATAGGCTCTTGTTAAGTGCTTCTAAATGAACCATTAATTAACCTCACCTGCACGCATGAAATACCAACCGCCAGCCACAGTGTTTACCCTCGTCAGCCCCCTTAGTGTCTCAGGGGTGTCCAGGGCCCGCGGTGCAGCTCCCGGGGGTCGCACGAGGTGCTGCCCCCACCGCCCCACACCCCCGGGGTCCCACGGTGTCCCCGTCCCATCGCGGTCACTGCCTGGGGAGCAGCCCCATCGAGCCGTCCCCCACTGATGCTGCAGGGTCCGGTCCTGTGGCCAAACCTTCTTGAAGGGGGGGTTGTGGTTCTGCGTTTGGTTTAAATCTTGAATTCTGTAACACACGACCCCCCCATCCCCGATGCCCGAGGCACCACGTGCGGGATGCCCATTCCTGCATCACCCCGACCCCGCAGCATCCCTCAGCATTGCCTGGGAAAAAGGGCTTTTCCCCATGGCATGGCCCATCCAGGCTTCAGGAACCAGGGGCTGTGGGGGGCGCCCCCCCCCTCAGACAGCCCCAGGGGGGCTGCAGAGGAGTGTGTGTGTGTCTATATGTGCCTATGTATGTATATGCGTGTGTATGTGCACACGTGCGCCCGTGCACGCAGTTCCCTGTATCATCTTACCCATCTTCTCCCCAGGGGTGCTGGGGGTGGGGGGGGGACGGGGAAAGGGGCTGACTTTTATGCGTAACAATAAAAAAAAAACTTTCATTGTAGCAAAACATTGGCCGGTCGAAATAAGACTAGTTAATTCCAGGGAATTGTTTCATCTCAGCTCAACAGTAATAATGAATCTTTTTTTACAAGATGAATTGGTGAACAGCCAACTTCCTCCGGGGCAATTCCTGTGTAGTGTTGATCCCACTGGAATTTACCTTGGGAAGAAAAAAAAAAAAAAAAGGAAGGAAAAAAAAAAAGAAAAAGAAAAAAAGAAAAGGTTTAAAACGATCAAATGCTACTATTCATAACAACATGTTATTTAGCTCAGCCGTTTACTGACAGCGTGCAGATGGAGCCAAGCCTTTTACAAAAAATGCTCACACAACACTTTTCCCCTAAGCCAGAAGAGAAATATTAGGTGCACACAAGCACGTTATTATCCTCGCAGAAGCCAAGGCGCGCGATGGGCGCTCGCCGAACGCAGAGCTGCCTTGAAAATTTAACGTGATCTTGGCCTCTACCTCCAAAATGAAAAGGCTCCTGTTTGAACACTGTATTTTCCCGTGTCTCCCTGCGAGGTGTGCCCCTTGGACACGGCTTGAGACACCCCCCCCCAGATACGCAGGATGGGTCCCTGGGGGTGCAGGGCTGGGCTCGTCCACGTGGCTGAGAGCTCGGAAGGTATTTATATCAGAAAAGAGATGAATCTCATTAACGCACTGCCGCATCGCTGCCCCCCCCGGCTTTGGGCAGGGAGGGTTGGTGGTGCAGCAGTGCTTTAATGAGATTCTTGAGACTTTTTGTGCTTTAATAAGGCTTTTCATGCGGTTTAGGGCCAGGAGAGCATGCAGCAGCTGCCTCACCTTGCAGTTTGGAGGTTGCAAACAGAGCATCAGGAGGGCTTCTTCCTTGGGTGCTGGTACCAGCACATCACCTGCACCCGAGCACCCTCGTCGGGGCCGAGAGGGAGCAGAGGATGTCACCCCAGCCCCATGTCTGCATCCCACACACAGGAAAACCTGGCTGGGAAAGGCCAGAGTGTCCCATGTGAATAATGTCCCCATCCTGGAGCAGCAGAGAAGCTCTGGTGAGTCTCCAGGATGAAGCTGACCCTTCAAGTACTGCATTTCCCCACCTCGAGGGCTGGGTCCAGTTTTGGGCCCCTCATGACAAGAAAGACCTTGAGAGGCTGGAGCAGGTCCAGAGCCCTGGACAACGGAGCTGGTGAGGGGTCTGGAGCACAAGTCTTGTGAGGAGAGGCTGAGGGAGCTGGGGGTGTTCAACCTGGAGAAAAGGAGGCTGAGGGGAGACCTTCTCGCTCTCTCCAACTCCCTGAAAGGAGGGTGTAGCCGGGGGGGGTGGGTCTCTTCTCCCAAGGAACAGGCCATGGGACAAGAGGGAACGGCCTCAAGTTGCACCAGGGGAGGTTTGGGATGGAGATTGGGAACAATTTCTTCCTGGGAAGGGTTGTGAAGCCTTGGCAGAGGCTGCCCGGGGCAGTGGTGGAGTCCCCATCCCTGGAGATGTTTCAAAGCCGGGCAGACGTGGTGCTGAGGGACATGGGTCAGGGGTGGGTTTGGCAGTGCTGGGTTGGTGGTTGGACTCCATGATCTGAAAGGTCCCTTCCAACCTGGGTGATTCAGTGTTTCCATGATCCTACAAGCACCAGCAGGGGGGTTCTGGGCTGGCTGCAGCGGGGTTTAGCTGCACCAGGGGCTTTGTGAATGTCCCAGGTCAGCGCTGAGATGTCACCATCAGAAGCACCCCCTCCCGTGCTGCTGTCCCCCAGCCAAGGCAAGGCCAGCTGTGAGCTCCACGCAGGATAGGCACAGGCAGAGCAGGGCCAGGAGCCTTTCCCGGGGCTCCAGGTGCCCCTGTCACCTGCAGAAGGGACAGTCTGGCAGCCAGAAGCTGCCCGGTTCTGCGAGCAGGGACGAGCCACCTCCCAGAGATGCTCTCAGCGATCCCTCCATCAGGAGCTCCATGTGTCAGCCCCTGCTAATGGTTTTTTCAGCAGGCAAAAGCTCTGCAGGGTTGGGGTTTTTTTGCTGTTGCGGTGGTTTGTTTTTTGTGTTGGATTTGTTGGTGTTTTGTGTTTTTTTTTTTTTCCAAGAGGGATTAAGCCAAATTAGTTTTTATCTGTTTCTGCCGTTTTCCGCTGGGATTCAGTGGAGCACCAGTGCCTGAGAACAGAAAAAACGATAAACATCTAAACGCAGACACTCTGAGTACTGTTTTATCTCTGCCATTTGAAGTGATGACACCCTTCAACCAGATAAACAAAGCAACGAGGAGGGGCATGTTGTTAGATGGAGTGTGTAACGAACAGAATACTCCCTGCCACATTACAGACAATGGTAATGCACAATCATTCATTATAACTCAATTACAGTAATTAAAACTGGTGGGATGCAGAGGCAGAACAGACGAAGGGAGTAGTGCCAACAGAATTTACACTCCGTGTCATCAGCCAGCGATAACAACAGCTGATGGTGTCCCAGAGCCTCCTCCCGCCATCTGTTCCCCGAGCCGCCGCCGAGGGATGGCATCGGGAGCCGCGGCCACCGGGCAGGCGCTGGATGGAAAGGGGGTAGGAAAGGGCTCCCGGCCCTCCCCGGCACCGTGCCCGCCCCCACCGTGGGTGCCGTGCTGCAGGGGGGGTGCTGCCCCCGCACCCCGAAGGGTGAGACACCCCAACGAACCGGGCAGAGAGCGCGGGAAGATGAAGGGGGAAAGGGGCACCCCGTTATTCCCGCTCCCCGCGGGGCAAACTGCACGGGCACCTGCCTGGGGAGCACAGACTGCGGCCGTCAGCGCCGCTCCTGGGGTGGGCACGGCGTGGCATGGCACGGCACGGCACAGAATGGCATGGCGTGACATGGCACGGCACAGCACAGCGTGGCGTGACACGGCATGGCATGGCACCTGGTCTGGTGGGAGGTGTCCCCGCCCAGGGCATGGGACTGGAATGAGATGATCTTTAAGGTCCCTTCCCAAGAGACATGGCTCTTCAGGGCATGCTCTAGTGCCCAAGATTATTGGTTTGTGGTGGGGTGTTGTGGGTCGGATCGTGGGTGTGGGGTTTAGTTGGTGGGTGGTGTTTTTGGTGATGTTTGTTGGTGAGGTTTGTGTTTTGTTGTGGTTTTTATTTTTTTNTTTTTTTTTGTTTTATGTGGTTGGACTCGATGATCTCAGAGGTCCCTTCCAACCACTAAGATTCTGTGATTCTGTGATTCCAACTCCAGCCATTCTATGATTTCCAGGTGTGCTTGGTGCAAGGAAGCCTCGTAAACGTAGCTGGGGCACCCACCAGCTCCCTTGAAGCAACCACCGTGGTTTTTACGAGAATCATGGAAGGGCTATAGGGTGTGGGCTGCAGGGTGCACCCCAAAGGGTAAGGGCTGCAGGGTGCACCCCAAAGGGTAACGGCTCCATTTTGATGCTCAGCAGCTGCCGGGATCAAAGACCTTCCGCGTCTCCGTGGAGCCCTCCATTGCAGGAGATGCTCATGGAAGGCAATGACTCATGAAAAGTGGGTAACGCAACCCGAAAGTCACAGCCTTGGGACGGGCAAGGACCCCCCCCCGAGGGAATCCCGGTGCCCACTGCAATTCCCTCCCCACGTGCCAGCTGGTGTGCGAGGTCTCTGCCTTCTCGCCCCGCTGTCTGCCAGCATCGGCCGAGCCTGAACTAAAAGCATGTTAGGAAAAAAAGAAAAAAAAAAAAGCCCTTATGAATATATAATAAAAAAAAAATGAGTGTGCGGGGCTGGGGATACGTTAATTATGAAGTGGGGGCGCTGGGCGCCTGGCTGAGAGCGTAAATGGGAAGGGGAGAGACCGCGCGCGGCTCCAACACCTCCTCCGTCAGCACTTTGGGAAAGGTTGGAGTCAAAGCAAATTAATTGCAAAGGGCAACAGTTTGCCGGGAACTGTTGAAAGCAGGAGCTGCAGAGGATCAGGGGGCCGGGGGGGGTTTGGGGGAGAGGGGGGGGATCCCAGGCCTCACCGAACCCTTCCGCTCCCCAGCGCCGGGCTCTCTCCGAAATCTTACAACAAAGGATTTCTTGCAATTTTTATCTTTTAATGGTCCCCCGTGTAAGGCCCTCGTTCCATCCAGCTTAAAAATCAGATTTAAATGCACTCGCAGCCATTTGCCGCTGTAGGTTCCGGGGAACCCGAGCGGGCAGAGCGCGGCGCCGGCTTTTTATTTCCCCCTGGCAGCGGCTCTGTCATGTTCAATCCATCACGGGGAAGCCCCCGCAGGACGGTACATATGTCCTGGTTGAAGGAAAAGCACTTTGTCTCTGGCAGGGGCAGCGGGGCCGGGAGCGCAGGAACGCGGGTGCCCACCTCCCCTGGCTGCCGAGCCGCCCGACCCCGTCCCCGAGACCCCCCCGAGGTGGTCACAGCCCCCCCCCCCACCCTGCTTTCTCCACATCCCTCCATCCTGCGGGAGCAGAGACAAAGCAGCTGGGGGGTGCCTTTAGGACGAGAAAAGAAAAAGGGGGTGCCCATGGGCTCGCTTTCCCCTGGGGGAGATGGGGGAGCGCATCCCAGGCCAGCCCCAGGGCAGCAGCCACCAGCCCCACGGCAAGGGGGAGGAGATAAGGGTGGGGGCTGCTCCCGCCAGTCCCACGCTTTGCTCTTCCTCCAGCCAACCTCCACCATCATCCCCATGGGTGTCCTGTGCGGGGTGTCCTGTGCACCCCCCCGGCCCTGCCACGCAGCAACAAGGGCCCCTCCCTCGCCTTTATTAACAACTCAGTGCAGGTTTTCAGAGATCAAAGGGTTTATAGACACTTTGCTTTCATTTGAGCTTCATTACATTTACTTTTTATTCTTTTTTTTTTTCCTTTTTTTTTTCTTTTTTTTTTTTTCTCCCTTTTTTACAAAAACCAGTTGTAGTTATTAACAGCTGTACATATTCTGCTACATACTTTGGTGTAAAGTTGAGAAGTCTGACTCAGGAACTCCCCGCCAGCTCCGGTACATGCACTTCCTTGATTTTTTTCTATCTTTTTTTTAGAGGAAAACAAAGCTCTGACTTGCAAACCAGTGCCCAGGCAGGAGGCAAGCTGGCAGTGCCTTACCACCGGGCGAGGGTGCCATGGGGGCAGTCCAAAAGCCCCCCCAGCCCTTTCTAACACACCCTCCATTAATGGGAAGAGGGGGGATGCTCCAAGCACCCCAGGGTCAGACCCTGTGCCCAGGTCTGGGGGCGCAGGGGGACGGGCAGAGCTGCCCCCCCCCCAATTCAAGCCAACCCCCGGCAACCAAAAGGACATATGGGGGTGGGGGGGCACCCCTGAACCCCTCAGCAGGCATCAGCGTGGGTCCGTTGGCACCAGGGGCATTTTCAGAGTCATTTTTTCTGAGCCAACCCCCCCTCAGAACCACTTTCCCTAAATGCAGTTTTCCAGAGCTTGCTCTGTCCCTGGGGGGGTATAATTAGCACCCAAGATCCATCCCATCTCCTCCCCGGGCGAGGCGACGCACAACGAGCACTAACGATGCCCTTCACCTGGGACAAGCCCCTTGGTGGTTTTTTTTTCTTTCTTTCAAGCAGAAAAGGGCAAAAAAAAAAATCTCAAACCCCTCATATTTTGCCAGGAAAACCACCATTTCCTGTGAAATTCCCCCTCTTCCAGCCCCACCTCGTCCCCACCGGGAGGGACACGGTGCCAACCACGCGCCCCAGGACGCCCCTCGCCTCCGCTCCACCCCCGACTCTAAACCAGGCAGTTCTCACCTCAACCCTAACCATCATTAGTAATTTTTTTTTCTTCTTTTTTTTTTTTTTTTTTTTTTGAACCGGATTAAAATCAAAAATTAAAAAATAATCCATAAAAATGTAGTATAAAAATTCTCTTCCATATGCTACAATACAGGGTGAGCGCTTCTGCTACACAAATACTTTTATTTCCCGTTATGGTTTTTTTTTTTTGTTGTTTTGTTTGTTTGTTTTTTAACCCTTTAGTACAAAATGCTGAAACGCAGGCCTGTGCGGGGAGGGGGTTTTTGCTTCATCGGAACCTATATACCAGGAGACACAAGACCATATAAGCCCACAGGACCCTACCAAAGCCAGCCCCTTCCCCCCCACCACACACAAACCCTACTTGTTAGTAAACTTTGCTTTTAAAAAAACCTGTATTTTTTTTTTTTTTAAAGGTTATCAATTCTAATTTCTTTACTTTTCATTTGAATACAAAACACATAAGTTGCTATTATCTTTCGTGGCTCCCTGAGCTGAATTTACTATGCTTTCTTTGAAATCACTCCTCATTGCTTCTGTCCGAAGACCAAGAAGGGCTTGCGCAGACGATCCCGCAGCGTGGGCTTCCCCTTTTCTTCAAACATACCAGCACAAAACCAAAAAATAAAAATTAAAAAAAAAAAAAACAAACAACAAAACAAGACCATCC
>QJSC01011515.1:821403-836501 GCA_003697955.1 Calidris pygmaea | reverse complement strand
AAAACCAAAAAAAAAAAAAAAAAGTTTCAAAATAAAACCCAAAACCCTAAAACCAAACAAAAATTCGTTTAGGGCTTCAATGTGTGCCATATTTGCAGACCTCCAAATAAATCCGTGTTGTGTTGTACGCCGGGCCCTCCGGGAAGAGCCCCGCCGGAGCGTGCCAGTCCCTGGCCGAGCCCCCGGGGGCTGCCCCACAGCAGCCCCCCCGAGCCCCCCGGCCGCTCGCCCGAGTCCTGCCACCGCCGGCGCTGGGAGGTGCCAGCCATGCTTTAAAATCCACGGGGGTTAGTAGATGACCTCGTAGACTGTGGCTTTCTTGTCACCAGAGCCCGTGACGATGTACTTGTCATCCGCTGAAATGTCACAACTTAAGACGGACGAGGATTCCTTGGACTGGAAAGAGGAGGGGGGGGACAGGGTTGGGGTTAGGGGTGGAAGAGAAAAATCCGTCAGTTTGGTTTCCCCGAGGGAGCTACGTTTCAGCGAGCAGCATCCAGCACCCCATCCCGCACGCCGGGTACCGATCCGGCCACCCCAAAGGGATCCCCTCCTCCCCAGCCCCCCAGGATGATGCCGAGAGGGATGGGGAGGGTCCAGGCACTGAGCACCCCCCTGCCCGAGAAACAGCCTCCTACCTGGAAGATGCTGGCTCCGTAGGGCGTCCTCCAGGCGTTGAGCAGGTTGTCTTTTCCAGTACTCACAAACCATTTACCTGCGCCCAGAAAACGCAGGGTCAGCACCCCAAAAGGTGCTGCTGGTGACCCCCCCCCTCGGCCCCACAGCCACCAGCACCAAAGCCACCCACCGGACCCCCATGGCTGGCTCCTCCCTGTCCCTGGGGGGTTTCTGGCTCTTCCCCCCCCCAAAATTGGAGACTTCTTCTCCTCCCCTGCCCCCCCAAAAAACCTGGAGACTTCTTTTCTCCCCCAAAAAAACCTGGAGACTTCTTTTCCCCCCCCAAAAAAATCAGAAAACCTGGAGCTCTTCCAGAGATGCTCGCCCCAGACCCTCTCCAGATGACCTGTGTCCCAGCGTGGGCAGGCACTGGTTCACCTCCCACGAGGTGCCACCACCACTGGGTAGGGGACCAGGGCCCTTTATGGGGATAGCCCCCATCTCCACCATCCGTGGGACAGATCCTGCTGGAAGCCCCCACGCTCAGCCCCCCCACACGCTGTCCCCCCTCCCAGCCGCAGTCCCCACACGTGTCCCCAGAGGAGCCAGGTCCCGGCGGGGGGGGGGCTCTTACCGCAGTAGGCGAATTTGAGGGAGAGGACGCAGCTCTCGTGGAGGTGCAGCTGGTACTTGTCGGGCTTCGTGTGGTGCAGCACCTCCACGTTGCTGCTCTCCATGCCCACCGCCAGCCACTCGCCCGTCGGGCAGTACCCCAGCGAGAAGATCTGCGGGGGGGGGGGGAGGAGACACAACACGGGGGTGCTCAGGCTTCCCACTCACCAGCCCCACGTCCCCAACAACTCCCCACTGGAGAGAGATGCCGATCCCCGTTGGCCATTTGACTGAAGTGAGGCCAGTGATTTGGAAGAGAAATAGCCCAAAAGGCAGGGAAGGGCAGAGCCTGGTCCTTTTAAATCACCCGGTGGCCCCAGCCAGTAGAGTCCCCACCGCCAGTGCCATGGGCTCAGCAGGGGACACCTCAGCCACGCAGATGCCATTCTAGACCCTGACCACTCAACCCCAGTTTCATAGCACTGGTGGAGGTGGTTGCCCAGCCCTGGAGAGGCACCGCAGGGTTTGGAGGGGACAATTCCACACGTTTGGAGCAGCCCCTGCAGAGGTTCTTTCCAGGAGGAGCTGCCCAATGAGGCCACCCCAGGGTCCCCCCCCCGTCCCCGTGCTTACCTGGGAGGTGAAGTCGTGCTGCTGGAGCTGCCGCCCTTCCCGCAGGTCCCAGGAGCGCACGGTGTTGTCCAGCCCCCCCGTCCACAACTTCGTACCGTCGTGCGAGATGTCTATGCAACTGGCACCATCCGTGTGGCCTTGGAATTGCCTTCAAACAACAGAAAAATACTGTAAGTCTTCGAGGGGAATGCCAGGAGGACAAGGGGGAAGGGTCTGGCACTGAAAGAGGGGAGATGGAGCTGAGCTGTGGGGAAGAACTTGTTTGGTGGGAGGGTGGTGAGAGCCTGGCCCAGGTTGCCCAGAGAAGCTGTGGCTGCCCCATCCCTGGAGGGGTTCAAGGCCAGGTTGGAGGGGGCTTGGAGCAACCTGGGCTGGTGGGAGGTGTCCCTGCCCAGAGCAGGGGGTGGCACTGGCTGGTCTTCAAAGTCCCTTCCAACCCAAACCATTCCATGATTCTAGTAAATCTCGGTGCCCAAGCTACATTTACGAGGCTTCCTTGCACCAAGTACACCTGGAAATCATAGAATGGCTGGAGTTGGAAGGGACCTTAAAGATCATCTCATTCCAGTCCCATGCCCTGGGCAGGGACACCTCCCACCAGCCCAGGTTGCTCCAAGCCCCCTCCAACCTGCCCTTGAACCCCTCCAGGGATGGGGCAGCCATTGATTCTCTGGTGAAATCTACCCAGAGAGCACCCTTGGCCGAGGTGCACCAGCCTACTGGGCTTGCCCACAGACCAAGCCTCACGAGACAGCGTTCTTGTCACCATCCCCAAGGCCCTCACGCCAAAACATGGTCCGAGAAGCCCCCGGATTACGGAGAAGAGCAACCCCGGGAGGTCCCATCCCCGGCTGACCTGACGAGCGTCTGGTTGTGGAGGTCCCAGACGGCGATGTTGCCGTCGCTGCAGCAGGAGAAGCAGACTTTGGCGTCGGGGCTGATGGCCAGGGCGTAGCAGGCGGGGGCGGAGGAGGTGAGCTCAGCCTTGATGCGGGGCGTGGGGGAAGCCAGGTCCCAGATGGTGAGGGTGCTGGCCTCCCCCCCCACGATCAGCGTGCGGCCGTCGGGGAGCAGTTTGCAGGAGCGGATGTAGTTATCTCTGTTCTGGAGGGGACAGACACGTTATGGGGGTGGTGGGGGGGGACAAAGAATGATCTGATTACAGATGGGGTAAATCGGGAGGGGGAGGACACACTTGGGGACCAGGAGCGACCCGCTGCGGCTTGAGGGATGCTCCGATGTGCAGAGGATGCACATCGGAGGAGGAGGAAGCCCCCCCCAGCCCCCTTACCAGGCAATCCAGCTGGGAGATGGGGCTCTTGCTGCCGGGCTGGCTGATATCCCAGATCTTCACGCAGCCCTTGCCCCCGGTGTAGACGTGCCTGGTGGGGTTGCTGATGGTGACGGCGCACACCACCTCGCCGTGGCTCAGCGTGTTGATCTGCCGAGCGTGCCGCGGGATGCCGGGACCCGCCAGGGCGTCGTGGGGGAAAGGGACCGGCTGCATCTGCCCGTCGGCGCTGACGTGGAAGGAGTAGGCTCTGCCGGGGAAGGGCAAACAAGACGGGGGGGGTGGGGGGTCAACCCCAGAGACAGGGGTGGGGGGTCAACCCCAGAGACAGGGGTTGGCTGCAAACTCAGCATTAAGGGGTGGGTGGGTGGCATCGCCACCCGGCTGCCAAGGCTGTGACTTGGTGGGGGCAGAGGCCACCGTTGCTCTATGGACCCAGCCCTGGGTGAAGCCCCCCCCCCCGCCCTGCCCCAGGCACACTCATCCCACCCCACGTGCAAAAAAGACTTACGGCTTCCCTCCGGGGATGGACGCCAGGCTGGAGGGGAGGCCAGGGGCTCTCATGGGTGGGTGCGGGTCAAAACCAACCTGCCAAGAGACAGAGAGAGACGTGGGTGAGGCCGGGCAGGAGCTGGGCACACCAGCAAACATCTCCCCACCTCCCCATCCCCGAGCCCCACCAGGTTGTGGGGGACCCTTGGTGGCTCCCCCTTTTCCCTCGCTGCTCCGTAGCTAATGGTTATTATTTTCCCTGCCAGAAGGACTGGGGAATCAGCCCAAAGGCTTCTGGTCTGCAGGGACCACCATGGGACATTCTCACCCTCCCCGTGCTGTTCCCAAGCCCCCAGGGACAGGAGCAGCCAAGCCATGCCCAGCACCCCAGGAACCCCCATCTCTGCATGAAGAGCAGTGTTTTGCTTCTTGATTTCCCTGGATTTTGCCTTAAAGCGTTCGACTGAATGTTTAGCGAGAGTCAAGACTGCACAGTGGGTACCTCCCACCTCTGGTGGGGGGGAGGAATAAACCCCCAATGTGATGCCACCCCACCCCATGGGGGAGGCATCTCCACGCCCAGCACCCTCCGACGGTGCCCGATTCAAAATGCAATGAGGAGCCCCAATTTCACAGCCAACACAGGGAAGCCCCCCCCCCGCACCGGCCGCCCCCAGCACCCCTCCAGACCCTCCCCACACCCTGCCACGAGCCAGAAAAGGAGCTAAAAATGCTACGTACAGCTCCAAAGCTCACCATTGGCGACCGGCCGTAGGCGGCGGCGGCGGCGGCAGCGGCGCTCATCTGCGGGGGGATGTTGTGGAGCCCCGCGTAGGCGCCGGGGCTGGTGAGCGAGCCGTTCATCTCGTGGTGCCCCATCATGGCGAAGGGAGCCGCGTAGGAGCCGGCGATGGAGATGGGCGTCCGCAGGGCTGAGGCTGCGGGAGGGCGGGGGACACCGTCAGGGGACGGAGCCCACCAGCATCCAAAGCCCCGCTCGCCCCAGAGGGGAAGATGCAATGGCCGGACCTCCCTCCTCACCCCATCTCTGGCACGGGGAACCCCCCTGAGCAGCCAGCACCCCTGTCCTGAGCTGGATTAGGTCCCCAATAAACCTGAAACCCCCCCCACAAAGATGCTGTGCCCCCAGTGGAGGGCAGGGGCTGGAGCTGTGCTGGGGACAGCAGCCCTGAGGTGGCACCAGGGGACCGGTACCCACCCAGGGGGTCCATGCCAGTTGGTTTGCCAGGCATTGGCCACAGCCCCGGGGTCGGAGCATCATTCCTCAGTGTCGGAGTGTTCGAGCATCCAGCCCCCCTCCACCCAGAGAAGATGCAATGGCTGGATCTCCCCCTCCTCACCCCATCCCTGGCACAGGGACCCCCTGAGCAGCCAGCACCCCTGCCCCAAGCTGCATTAGGTCCCCGATAAACCTGAAACCCCCCCACAAAGATGCTGTGCCCCCAGTGGAGGGCAGGGGCTGGAGGTGTGCTGGGGACAGCAGCCCCGAGGTGGCACCAGGGGACCGGTACCCACCCAGGGGGTCCATGCCGGTCGGTTTGCCGGGCATCGGCCGCAGCCCCGGGGTGCTGCTGGTCCCCGGGGTCGGAGCATCATTCCTCGGCGTCGGAGTGTTCGACTTGAGCCCGGGCGTCGAGGATTTGTCGTTCTGGATGGAAAGGGATGAGAAAACAGAAAGGATGAGGTTCAGCCACTGGCACCTGCAGCCCCGGCTCGACAAGCCCCCAGACCCAGCACGGCCTGACCCCCCCCCGGCCCCGGCAGAGCGAAGGACGTACGTGGCCCAGGTCTTTAGTCTTGGAGGAGGGAGTGCTGCTGGAGGAGGCGACCGAGGCCGGGCTGTTCGGCGCATCCCCCTTCTTCAGCCCACGGGCTTTGTCTATGCCGTTCTCCGGGGGGGAGTGGGCTGGGCTGACCCGGGGGGTGGCGGGGTCCTGTGAGACAGGAGAAAGCACTTGGCACCCCCCCCAAGCAGCGGGGAGGGCTCCCTCCGGCTCCTCTTTCAGGCAGGAATTGAGCCGGTGTCGGGGGACCCCCAATACATCACCCCCCCAAAGCCCCCCCTGTGCCGCAGGGAGAGGAGGGGACCTACCGAAACGCCCCCCAGGGCTCACCTCATTGGAGACGTCGACCACCAGGTCATCGCTCTTGTCACCATCGCTGTCCTGAAACGCAGAGCGAGTTACATCCCGCAGCGAGCTGCCAGACCCTGGGGTGACGGGGAGCGCCCCCCCAGCCCCGGGGGGAGCCGAACCCCCCATCTCCAGCAGCAGGACACGGGTCACCCACACCACCTTTGGAAAAATATTACCCAAACCCCACTTTCTCCCACCCAAAGTCCTGCCCGAACGCATGCCACCCACCCCGTGCCTCGTGTCCCCGTGTCCCCCGGCCGCTCTCAGACCCCCCCAGGCCACAGAACGTCCCTGTCACTCACATATCGGCTCATGCTGTCCTTCTCCTCCGCTTTCCGCTTCTTGGAGTCGATGCTGTAATCTGTGGAGCTCCGGTGCTTCTCGCTGGCTCTCAGGCTTTCCGAGGGCGAAACAGAATTATTCTGCAGTAACAGGGGAAACTTTTTAAGTTGGGAACAGAAGGAAACGGGATTTCACAAGCACGCAGCTTAGAAGGTGCCGCAACCAGCCCCTCCTACCAGCACGGAGCCCAAAATCCAGCCTTGCAAAACCCCTGCAGAGAGGGGAAAAGCTGTGCTCCCCTAACCCAGCCCCATCTCCATCCTCTGACCCACCACGGGGAGCACCAGCCCCATCACCATCATCTTCTGTCCCCGCCAGCCCTGTCCCCATCATCCTCTGCCCCACAAGGGGAGCACCAGCCCCGTCACCATCATCCTCTGCCCCACACGGGGACCACCAGCCCCATCACCATCATCCTCTGCCCCACAAGGGGACCACCAGCCCCATCACCATCACCCTCTGCCCCCCAAGGGGAGCACCAGCCCCATCACCATCATCCTCTGCCCAATCACAGGGAGCACCAGAGCTTCACCCCTGGGCAGAGGAAGGGCTCAGCACAAGTCCTAGCACCCATGAGCGCTTCCTCCGGCACCGGCAGAGCCAGGGCCTCATCCCCAGGGATGAGGGGATTCCTTCAGGGAGCCAAGGAACTGCTCCATCCCAGCCCTGGCCACGCTGCCCCAGCAGCAGAGCTCTGCCGAGCCAAAGGGCATCCAAAAAAACACTCGGAAAAATCCATGTCGCTGGGAAAGGCAGAGCCCAACTCCGCTCAGGGTGGGGGTGTTTCTGTGCTCCCTTCAAGCAGCAAAGCCCGGGAGGATGCTGGCATTCCCAGGAAAACCCCTTGCATGCCGGGATTGGGCTGGGAATGAAAAATGGCAGCGCAAAACCCCCTCCCGAGCTGCGGAGACAGCCCCGGCCCCGCATCGCCCCGCGGCACGGCCCCGGCCCCGCGCAGACGCCCTTCAATTAGTTTCTGGGAGCAGCAGGAGAAATCCCCATCACTTCACGTCTGGTGGCAGAGCCCGCCACCCCTGCTAAGCAGAAACCTTCCTAAGCTCCTCCGCCTGCCTTTCTTTCCCAGCTGAAAGGGAGAACTAAAGCAGTTCATGTTTCTCCTCGGTACCCAATAAGCAGCTTTGGATAACACCGGGGTCTTTCTTCTCAGGCAGTCATGCTGAAAAACCTCGCAGCTACCAGAGAATCATGTCAAGCATTTAGAGGCATCGATCCATTCAGCCCCGCCGCTGGCCCGCCGCCAAGAAACTAAATATTTTTTATTGCGCAGGCAAGGCTAGGAAAATATGAATGACTAACTCTGATTATCGTGCGCATTAAACCTCCACGGGGAATTACCCCCTCCCTCCCCACCCCCTTATTTTATTTTATAGATCGGGAGCCTTCCCATCCCTGACGGCCCCCTCCCCGCCAAGGGAGCGGGTTAATGATGCCCAATTCCCCTCTCCCCCTCCTTAAATGGCATTTTTTTCTTCCCATCCGCCCCCGGCCTCTCAAAAGGCCCATTTGTGGGCTCGGGGATGGCAGGAAATCGCTGCAAAGCCGCGGCTCAGCCAGGCTTTGTTCCTGCCAGCTTTTCCCCGAGACGGCGGGGCATTGTGTGCCCCGGGGCGGGGGGCACGGGCTGAGCCCCCCCCACCCCACTCTCCATGGGGAGGGCAGCCCCCCATAAAGCTCCTACCAGCCTTTCCCCACCCAAAAAATACATCCCCCGCCCTCCCCATCCGCGCTCGGGCGCTGCACCAGGGCAAAAACAAGAACCAAAGGGCCTCTATTAACAGGGAGGTGTCAGGGACACAAATAAAAAGCAGCGGCGCTGGAGGTGAGGGCTGCCCTCCACCACGGTTATTTAGCTGGTTAGTTAACTGCTTGACCTTCCAAGTCCTACTTAACACGGCATAATAGCCCCAAACCCATCCCGGCAGATTAGATGACCCAAGATAATAGAAGAGTGATCAGGAATAAAACAGCCTTTCCCCAAGCGCCAAAGGGTTTTCAGCCGCGCAGAACCTGACCGGGCTCATTCACGGGGCTTAGTCAATTGAAACCGAATCTCGGAGCTCCCCGGCAATCAAAAAAAGATTTAAACCAAATCTCATAACCGGCCCGGAGGAGGCGGCTCCGCTCACCCCAGCGCAGCCGACAGCCCGGCAGCCCTTCCAGCCAGGGCGGGGGGCTTTTTGGTTTTTTTCCTTGCTTTTTTTTTTTTTTTTTTTTTTTTTTCCTGATTAAATAGGACCTGGGCAAAAGGCATCCCCGGAGCTCATGCCCAGAAATCTATTTTTTTAAACCAAAAGATAAAACAAAAAGACACAGCCACCAGAAACCGAGAAAAAAGGGACTTACTGCACTTGAGTCTCGCTCTTTTAGAAGAAGCCGGTGTCAGAAGCGAGGTCATAGCCAAATAAAGAGAAGACATAAATAAAGCAAGTTAGAATAAGTCTTTAAACAGGAAAATAAACCTAAAAGCTGCTCCTTGCACGGCTCCTGCCTCAACTCAAAGCCCATCCAGGCTCTCTTTGGCTCTGCTTTAAAATTCCCGTCCCCATCCATCCAGCTCCCGCTGCCTCCTGCCTCTTCCTTTGTGCGGACGTGATTTATTTGGCAAAACACACGGAGGAGAGGGGAAACGTCCCAAAACACAAAGGGAATGGCATCAGCCGAAGGCGCTGGTACCCAAAGTCACAGACCCAGGAGAAGGTCCCGGCCGCCCAGCTCCGTGGCCACGCCGGCGGGACACGGCTTGGCCCTTCGTTCGCAGACAAACAGCCCCCGTTTTCCCTGGCATCTCCTGGCAAATTTGAAATCCGTTCAGAAAAACGAATGTAACCGCGTAATGGCTACCCACAGCTCTTCTTCACGGGGAGGAGAACCACCCCAAACGCACCAGCAGCGGAGCCCAGCAGCCCCGGGGAGGGCAGGTCCCGGGGAAGCCCCCAGGTCCCCGTGTGCTAACAGGCCGGGGGATTTGCAGGGACAATCCTCAACGCCAGTGGTTTGCAACCGAACTCACGCATCGTTTTTTCCCCTTCTAAAAAATTGTCTTATTGCTATTAATAAAAAAAAAAACAAAAAACCACCAAACAAACAGGCGGTTTGTTAGTGAATATTCCTGGTTTCCAGACCACTTAAAAGTCTCTGAGAGAGATGGAGAGGAGGAGGAGGAGGAAGGCGGCTTCAACATTAAGGCACTGCTGCCTGGGGACGCGGGACCTGCAGCACGACTCCATCAAACCCGTGGGGACTCAAACCAGGCTGCGAATTGGGGGTGGGGGGTGTCAATAAGCAAATCGCCCTGACAGAGATCAATCTGATGGTGTCACTTCTTGGGACAATTAGTGTTCCCCACCCTTAATGAGCAAAGCAAGGACCAAGTCTGGAGGCAGGTCTCCTCTCCTGGCACCTCCCGGAGACCCCACCATCCTCGAGCATCCTGGCCCCGGCCAACAAGGAAGCAGGGGAAGTTTTAGCATCACCTAGAAGCTGCTGCTGGGAATATCCTCCAGCAGCAACATCGCCTCCCAGGCTGATTTAAGGAGCTTGAGCATCACTTAGGGAAAGCTGCATCCCATCCTTTGGGCCTTGAGCATCGTTTAGGGGAAGCTGCATCCCTCAAAGCAGCAGCCCATCCCTTGGACCTTGAACACCATATCTAGGGAAAGCTACATCCCTAAAAGCTGCATCCCGTGTCTTGGACCTTGAGCATCATTTAAGGGAAGCTGCACCCCTAAAAGCAGCATCCCATCCCCTGCATCCCACTCCCCCGAGGGACGAGGCTGTGGGAGCAGAGCCGTGCCTGGACCAGGGCGCTTCCAGCACCAAGGGACGCGGTGACGAGCAGCCCCCCCGGGGGACTCACACCCACCTCTGTGGTCCAGGTCGTGATGGTTTTTCTCGTCCTTGACGGCGAGGTGTGCCTGGCTCCCCAGGGCGCCGAGAGCCAGCAGCCCCGAGCTGCTGCCGGTGACGGGCGGGATGCCCGGTGGCTGGAGACCCGAGGGATGCGGCGGCAGCTGGACCGGGGGCCCGTGGGCGGCGTGGGAGAGGTGCTGGGCCTGGAGCTGCTGCTGCTGCAATGAGACCACCAGTGAGGTGGGGAGGGGGCAGTGGGACCAGTGAAGCGGGGCTGGGGCTGAGGGAGGGGGGGGGGTCGTCGAGGCATCGAGCGGCCCCGGGAAGGGGGATGCCCGGCGAGGAGACGCTGCCCCGCTCGGCTGCCTGGAAGGAGAAGCCCCGTTAGCAGGAGGGACGGAGGGTGCCCGTGCACGGCCCCTGGGGACAGTCCCCCACCGCAGCCACCCACAACATGGCCGGGTGGCACGAGTGCCTGCGTGGCACACACACCCCCCACACCCCCCTCAGACTGCAAGAGCCACCCTCAATTCAAGGTAATTCCCATCACCGCTGCAGACTTGGACGGTTTCGCTTTTCCTTGGATATTAAGCAGAAAAAAAAAGAAAGAACCTAGGACCCCGCAAGCGGCTCTGGCTGGAGGGAGCACCAGCCGCTGAACCACAGCGGGGGAAGGAAACTCTGAACATCCAGGACCCTCACAGGACACCTCAGAAAGGAAGAGTTTTGCTTCTTTGCTCAGGACCAACTTTAAGGCGCCGGAGGGTGAGAGGAAAACTGCCCGCAGGGTGGCCATGCCCCGTCCTGTCACTCCTGTCCCCCTCTGACAGCAGCTGGATGTCCCCTGTGCTGGGACGGGGATGGCCGAGCCGTGGGGGCAGCCTCAGCCCGGGGTTGGGCATCGGAGGAAGGAAGAAAACCCAAACACAACCCCCCTGTGTTTCTACTTCAACTACGAACTTGAAATTCCAAGCTGGAATCCCAGTTGCTGGCCACCAGTCAAGGACCTGCCCTTGGTGGTGGCACTCCCAAGAGCCCCAGGTCACTCCTCCTGTGGCTCCTCCACCCCGGGGACACCAGCCGCCCGGCCAGGAGGGTCTCGGAGCTGGCACCCGTGTTTCCCACCCTCCTGCCTGCACCCATGGCCACCCTGAGCAGCACCCAATTAGCCACCAGTGAAAGCTGCATTTGGGCAACTGACTTCCAGCAGGACCCACAGGCTCAGGGGGGGGACGCTCAAGCTGCAGCAGAACCCCCCCATGCCTCCCCCAGCTCAGGTCAGGTTTTCTCCCTCCCTGGTGCCACCAAGCATGGCAGAAGTGGTCCCCAGACCACTCACAGGGAGGGTCCCACAGCACGATGAGTGGGTGCACCTCCATCCCACCCCCCTGCATGGAGGGAGATGCAGGAAAAGACCCTTCCCACAGGGATCAGGGGGGCTCAGTCCCAGCCAGGGAGCGAGGGGGGGCTGCTATGCCACCACCCAGCAGGGACACCCCAGAAATACCTCCTGGGTATGGGAGGCCCTACATTTCCAACATTTCCATCAAGGAAATAGAACCATGGAATTGCCCAGGTTGGAAGGGACCTTTCAGATCATGGAGTCCAACCACCAACCCCACGCTGCCAACCCCACCACTGACCCCTGGCCCTCAGCACCACGTCTGCCCGGCTTTGAAATCCCTCCAGGGATGGGGACTCCACCACTGCCCTGGGCAGCCTCTGCCAAGGCTTCACAACCCTTCCCAGGAAGAAATTGTTCCCAATCTCCATCCTAAACCTCCCCTGGTGCAACTTGAGGCCAGCACATTGTCCCCAGAGCTGCAAGGGGAGGCACTCAGTTGTCCCCAACAGGGTCCAGGGGGGACACGACCCCAGCACAGCCCACAGAACACACGGGGAAAGCTCCGAGAGCGGGTTTAACCCGAGGTGTGCGCTCACAGCTCGACCCCCTCCTGCAGGGAGGGTGCACTTCAGTTTTCCTCCTGCCCTGGAGCAAGGCTGGTGCCCCCCAGCCTGCAGCCCCCCCCACCCACAGTGCAGCAAAGGGTCCTGTTGCAAGGCTGCCCATCCAGACCCCCGGCGAGGCGGGGGGGGACCCTGCACCCCACAGGTGCACCCCACTAACCCCCCCAGGAGCCGGGGTGCAGCTTTATGGGAAAATCCCCCAAACTGCAGCCACGTCTCCAGGGGAAGCACAGCTTCCACCCACCTCCCCACTGAAGGACCTATTTTCAGGGGCAGCAGGAAGGGGGGGGATGACTTGTCACATGCCAATGAGCACCATGGTACCGAGAAGCCTCTGGTCCCAGGGAAGCGGGTGGGTGACCCACACCTGCCAGGCACCGGTTTCTAAACCTTTTTGCAAGGGGGAGAGGGAAACCCCCCCAGCAGAACACAAGCTGGGGGCTGGGGGGGGTCAGATCGGAAAGGCAGCAGCAGTTCCAGGCGGAGGAGATGCATTATCTTAAAAAGCAGCTTCTTCTGGGCAGCGCCGAGGTCTCAGCTGTGGCAGAAGCCAAATCGAGAAGGCAATTAGGCCTCTGCAGCACTGTTATAGGAAAAGCATAAATCACCGCCTCCTCAAAAAGCAGGAGCTTTCGGCTTCTGCCGGGGCTGCTCCATCCACAGGGCAGAGGAGGGGGAGCATCCTCAGGACCCCCGGTTGGGGAGGGGGTCCTCAAACCAGTGCAAGGAGAGCTCGCTGGCAGGGTGAGGGGAGCAGCAGGGCTCATGGTGGGGGTTCCCCGGACACAGTGGGGGTCCCCAGCGCCGGTGGCTCTGCCGGATGGTGCTGGCGTGTCCCTTTGCCAGCACGGAGCACAGCCCCTGCCTCCTCGTCACGCACACGGAGCGAGATCAATCCCTCCGACACCGAAGCAAGAAGAACAGAGCCCAAGCTCTGGCTGAAATCAATGAGGCTCTTTACAGTCCCAGTCTCACATGATTTCCAGCCGTTTAGGCGAGAGGCAGGACTGGCTGTTACAGCACAGCATCGCCCTGGAGAACAGACAGCCCCCGATGGGTTTTCCAGCACGATATACTCCCCCTCCTGAAAGTTTTCCAGTGGTTCCCATCACCGCCGGGCTGGGAAGCAGAGATCCAACGCTTTATCCTCAGCAATCCCCAACTTCCACGGTGGGCACTGAATAAGGCTCCTCCTGGAGCTTCCCACGCCAGGGTGACATTCCCCGCAGCAGCAGGAGCCCCAGAGAAGGGGGGCCACAGCCTCATGGGCACCCCAGGTCCATGCGGCAACACTCCAGCCCTGGCGATGGGGGTCCCAGCCTTGGCACGGCCCCAGGAGCCACACAAGCATCTGCAGCAGCACCCAGCTGGGGCAAAGCGGGGAAGGCAGGAAGAACCAGCACCTCCAGCCTCGCCCTCCACCGATGCAGAAAACAACTGGTTTCTTCCCTTTTTTTTTAAGCTGCCAGCAAATACATCCATCCAAGGGCTCGGCGAGCCGTGCAGGACTGGCCCCGTGGGCTCTGAACCCCCCGCAGCAGCCCCCACTCCAGCGCAGGGGGGTCAAAATAAACCTCAGGACAATATCCCACTTTAAAGGTGTTTTTTCTCCCCTCTGGCAGGCAGGAACCGGTGAGCAGAATCCATTTGGAAAGCCTCCTCCGGCAGGCAGCTCTGGCTCCAAGTCTTATCCCTCCATCCATCGTTGGTGCTGGGCCCACGGCTCCATGGGGCAGCGGAGATGACACCTGGGGGCTGCAGACCCCCATCCCAACACAGCTGGAAGGAGCAGTGCCCCGGCCAGGTCACTCCCGTGGCAAGATGATGATGATCCAAGGAGCCCAGGGCACATTCCTGCTGGAACCGAGGATGCCCGCGTGGGTGCTGGAGGATGCCCAGGCTCTGCTCGTAGCTGCGTGGCCACCTCTTGCCATCCTTCCCGGCTGCAGCGCTCCGCTGCTTCTGCACGGCAGCCCAGGGAACAGCCGAGGCACATCCCTCCTGGTCCAGTGCTCTGGAATCACGGCTTAGAGACTCCACAGAGGGGGACAAAACCTGCCTGGAGACTCCACGGAGGGGGATAAAACCCACCTGGAGACTCCACAGCGCAGAGGGATGCAGCGGAGGCTCAGGAACGCTGCTCTCTTGGCATCTTCTCTGCTGAAAAGCCCACCTTCCCTCCCCTGCCCCTTCCCTGAGAAAAGCTGTATTTAAAAAAAAAACAAAACAAAAAAACACCAAACCATCACATGGAAGCTTGTTGCAAACGACCCAGGGAAGGGCCGGCTGCGGGACCTTCACCACCCAAAAAACACCCCCCTGCTCCTGCATCCTCACCTCACAGGAGGACGGGAGCATCATGGATGCTCCTGCATCCGCACCCCACAGACACCCCTCACCTCCGAGCAGGATCAGGGTCCTGCCCCACAAAACCATGCCCAAAGAAGGGTACGTGCGAGGACACGGGGCAGCCTTCCAGGGCCAGGGACCCCCCCCGCAAGCTGAAGGCCGAGCTCAGAACCCCCCCTCAGGGGGCTGCACTGGGGGCTTCCCATCTGCTGGTGGGACCCCAAACTGGGCTGGTTTCCCTGCAAAGCCTGGGACACGATGCCTGCAGCAAGAGGTGGCAAAGGCTCCGCAAACCCACCCCCGGGTGACATCAGTGACATCGGTATCACCCAGGTCCGGGCCAGGCGAGAGGAGGTGGTGGGGGCTGCGCAGCCAGGGAAGATGTTTTCCTTCTGGAGTCCCCTCCGGCATGTGCCAGACAAATATGGTGAAGATATGAAGGAGGTTACAATTTTTTTTTTTTACGAGAAAGGCTGGCAAGGAATATCTCGTATGTAGAGTGTTTTTAATTGGATTATGTACATCATGCTTCATGCCTTTGTTAACCGATTTAATGGTTCACCACTTAAGTTCACCACTTGCGTTAAATTTAGTAAAGTAGTCTAATCATTTCCAGAGCTATAACCAAATCAAGGGCTCAATTTCACAGAAGCCTGAAGCAGGGGAACTGTGAGACAATGGCCTAGATGCATAAAATTAACAGTTCTTGACCTCAAAAGGGGCAAAAAAAAAAAAAAAAAAGGTTTTAATGATTCGGTGTGTCGGTT
>QJSC01011515.1:778964-808068 GCA_003697955.1 Calidris pygmaea | reverse complement strand
CCCCGCCGCTAATTGGGTGCGTTCCGGCCGGTGACGTGAGGAGCCCGGTCAGGGCCCGGCGCTGCCCATTGGTCGCCGCCGCCGGCCCCGCCCCGCCCCCACGTGGGGCCCGCTGGGCGCCCAGCGAAACCCGGCGCGGAGCCGCCACCGGAGCCGGAGCCACCGAGCTGCCACCGCCCGCCATGCGCCCCCCCCGGCCCCCTTCCCCCCATCCCCCCTCTCCTGCTAATATTTGTTTAATAATTTTGCCTCCCTTTCGCTTTGTTTGTCCTCTGCGGAGGCAACGGCAGCACCCCCCAAAGCCCCCGCGCTTTTGGGTGCCATGGGGTGCTGTTGGGATGCACAATGGGGTGCCATGGGGTGCCATAGGGTGCCATTGGGGTGCCATCGGTGTTCACACTGGGGTGCCCATCGGGGTGCCATCGGGATGCCATTGGGTGCACAATGGGGTGCCATCGGGGTGCCCATCGGGATGCAATAGAGTGCCATCGGTGTTCACACTGGGGTGCACATCGGGGTGCCATTGGGGTGCACAATGGGGTGCCAGCAGGGTCCCCATCGTGGTGCACAATGGGGTGCCATCGGGGTGCCATCAGGGTGCCATAGGGGTGCCACCAGGATGCCATCAGGGTGTACACCGGGGTGCACAATGGGGTGCAATTGGGGCGCACAATGGGGTTCTATGGGGGTTCACACTGGGGTCCACATCGAGGTGCCATCAGGGTGCCATAAGGTGCCATTGGGGTGCACAGCGGTGTGCACAATGGGGTGTAACTGGGGTTCACAATGGGGTGCACATCAGGGTGCCATTGGGGTGTACAACCGGGTGCACAACAAGGTGCCATTGGGGTGCACAGCGGTGTGCACAATGGGGTGTAACTGGGGTTCACAATGGGGTGCACATCAGGGTGCCATTGGGGTGTACAACCGGGTGCACAACAAGGTGCCATTGGTGTGTCATCAGGGCACCATCAGGGTGCACATTTGGGTGCACAATGGGGTGCCATCGGGGTGCACACTGGGGTGCAAAACCTCCCTGGGACGGCAGCCCCAGTAGCCCCAGTGTTGCCCGCATCAGGCAAGCGGTCACTGGGAGACCCCCAGTGGGACCAGCCTGGGAGAAGCCACAGGGGGTGGGGGCTCCTGAAACCGCCTGCACCCAGAGAAAGGGCAAAAACTGATGGCAACTGGGACCCCTGGAGATGTTAGTGGTGAAACCGGTGCTCATTTCTCCAGCGAAGGGCTCGCCCCGGCAGTTCCTTCTGCCAAGAACATCCCGGGTGACATCTCTTCAGCGGAGGAAGGTGCCCGGTGCTCCCGGTGTCACACGCTCCCCTCGGGCCCGGGAGGATGGCAGGGCAAAGGTGACGGCGCCCCAAAATCCTGCCCTCGGCCAGGCCCTCGGGGGCAGGACACGCTGCCCTTCCTCGCCACCCTGCTCCTCCTCAGGCCCCCGGAGCTGCCCAGGCGTCCCGCAGGCGGCCGGAGGATGGAGCGGTCTGTGAGAATTCCCCAAATCCCTGCACTTCGGCCCTCGGCGCTCGCTCGCTCTCGGGTTTGAAGCTATTTCTTCATTTTTCACATCTGGGGAAGGATAATTGACTCTCCCCCCCCGGCGGGATGGTGCTCACCCTGTGGCTGCCCAGGTTGGGTGCTGCTGGGTGCTGAGCCCCCCCCCGAGCCCCCACTGTCTGCCGAGCACCCGGCCCCCCCATTGACCCTCGCTCTGTGCCCAGCTGAGCCCAAAAAGGGCACAAAACGGGTGACTCCAGCAGTGGGGCTGAGCCGGACCCTCCCCCCGAGGGACTTTCTGGGGCCGAAGCCGGTGGGTCCGGGGCGGTGGGGAGGGGGACAGAAAGCAGCGGGTTTGCACTGAAAATTCATTTCATTGCTCAAAATAGAACCCATTAGACGAGCCGCTTCCCTCCCCCAGTGGTGCTTATGGACAAATTCTGATTTTTATTTAATGGTTTCCCCGAAAAGGTTGTAATTTTCTTCACATTCCCATCCAGCCGCAGCTCCAGTGCTGTTGTGGTGAACTCAAACGACCGAGAATGCCTCTCGTTAATTGATATTCCTCACGCTAGGACTGTACCGAAATAGCAGATGTTTTATTTTAGCTTATTAAAACTCACCTGGTTGGGAAAAAAAAAAAGAAAAGAAAAAAAAAAGAACTATTAGGGGTGAAAGGAAACGTTCTGGTTCATATTGATTTAAAATCTACTTAAATTGATATTTGCACATCCCAATTATAAACCGTGATCATTTCCCATAAGTTTTTTTCTTTTTTTTTTTTTTGAGGTTCTCTTTCTTAACGATCTCAGAGAAAGCCTCAGCGGGAGCAGCCGCCGGCTCCTCCCCCAGCACCTTCTCTTCTCCCAGCGTGTTGCTGCCCGTGCTGGGACAGCCACCGTCACCAGGTGAGGATGACGATGACGACGACCATGAGGATGACAGTGAAGACGAGGGCTCTGGGGATGCCCAGCGAAGGCCAGCGGTGCCGTGCACACCCTCTGGGTGCCTGCAAAGGGCAGCTCCCCATAGGGGACATGGCTGTGGAGCACCCCAGGAGTGTAGGAGGCATCAGGGTCCTTCGGGGCGATGCCGGGATCCGCCCCCCCGGGAGGCCACTGGTCCCAAGAGGGGTTTTGGCCAAGATGTGGTGCCGGGGTGGCCGGGGGCTCGAAGCCCCGATGCCCTGCGAGGTCTCACAGCCCCAGGGAGAGGGACCAGGAGATGGGGAGGAGCAGGAGGAGCAGGATGGCTGGGGAGAAACCTGGGGCTCAGCTTCTGACACCCTCCCCCTCCCCCAGGTTGGGGGTGGAGGGAGAAAGGGGAGCAACCTGTGTGCACACACATACACGCGTGTGAACACACACACAGACACACACATGTGCACACGTGCACACACAGAGACACACATGTACACGCATGCATGTGCATATACACAGACACATACACGTGCATACACACAGACACACACACGTGCACACACACAGGTGCACACACACAGACACACACATGTGCACACCTGCATGTGCACACATACACACACACAGACATACACACACGTGCGCACACACACACGTGCACACACACAGACACACACGCATGTGCATACACACAGACACACTCAGACACAGACACAATTGCACACCCATGCACGCAGCCCTGCCGGTCCCCGAGCCCCCTGTGTCCCCCCTGGCTCGCTGGCCCAGCTCGGTGCTCCCTGCCCGTGGCTGTGTGACGGCAGCCGCCCTGAGAGGTGGCTTTATGGGTGACAAGCCGGTCCCGGCTGCAGTCACTAGTGTGTGTTTCCACAGCAGGTGACACTATCCCCCTCCGCGTGGGGCAGGACCCTGTGGGCCGAATCTCCTCCAGCTTTCGGGTTTATCTAAGGGCTCCAACCTGCAACCGCTTCTCCCACCAGCATCCCCGAAAAGCCGCTTACTTTTGGGTGCTGCCGGGAGGGATGCTCTGAGCACCCAGCCCCAGCCCCGGCCAACACCCCCCCGGCAGAGTGGGCTCTGCACAGGCACGGGAGGTCTCTCTGCAGGCAGAGAAGTGGGGTTCCCTCACCCTGCTCCCCCCCCCCGGCACCCCTGCCCGCATCCAGCCCCATCGCCGCCCCAATTCCCTGGGATGCAGGGACACCCCCCCCCATGGGATCCCCCTCAGGTTCAGCTGCGCCCATGGACCCTCCCCGGGACCCCCAGGTGAGCCCCTCGCTGGTCCCCGTGCCCGGAGCAAAGTCACTCATGGATGCTCACCATCGCTCACCGATGCTCACCAGTGCCCACCACCAACAGCCCCGGGTTGGGGGGTACTCTGCCCTCCAACACCCCCCTGCCCTCCCTTCCCGGGGTGCCCAGCTCTGCCCAGGCTGTTGCTGTACACTGCCTAATTATAGATATTATATTGCAAATGGCTTTTGGGCCTGCTAATGGTATTACTGGTGTTATTCTTCTACTTGTTAATTATAACCAATTTGTTTGGGATGCCTTCCCAGTTTTCGTCTGTAATTGCTCTCCCCGTTCCCCGGTGACTGTGACTCAGCAGAAACTCCCCAGTTTCGCTCAGGGATGATATTACTCTTTGTCTCTCCTGCCAAGCGTGGCTGCCGATGGCCGCCTGCGCTGCACGGCTACCGCACTGCTCCCGCTGCTAGCCCCGCTCCAGCCCCACGGCCAGGGGCTGGGGGACCGGGAGGGCGGCGGGGGGGCTGGCACCCGCGGTGGGTTGGAAGCGGGGCGATGGGGCAGCCGTGCCACGATGCTCCGTGTCCT
This sequence comes from Calidris pygmaea, assembly GCA_003697955.1. Lineage (NCBI taxonomy): Eukaryota > Metazoa > Chordata > Aves > Charadriiformes > Scolopacidae > Calidris > Calidris pygmaea. Next base: position 803,782 of record QJSC01011515.1, on the reverse strand, counting down.
CGGAGATGGCATCGCCCGGGCTCAGGGTCTGGGGATGCTCATAAGGGACTTGCTGAATCTGCTCTGCCCTGGGGAGGCCCCAGCTGGAGCACTGGGACCAGTTCTGGGCTCCCCAGTTCCAGAAGGACAGGGAACTGCTGGAGAGGGGACAGCAGAGGTTACAAAGATGCTGAGGGGCCTGGAGCATCTCTCTTACAAGGAAAGGCTGAGGGACTTGGGTCTTTTTAGTCTGGAGAAGAGAAGGCTGAGGGGGGATCTGATCAACACCTAGAAATCCTTAAAGGGTGGGTGTCAGGAGGATGGGGCCAGGCTTTTTTCAGTGGTGCCCAGGGATGGGACAAGGGACAATGGGCACAAACTTGAATACAAGAAGTTCCACCTAAACATGATGAGGAACTTCTTCACTTTGAGGGTGGCAGAGCCCTGGCAGAGGCTGCCCACAGAGATGGTGGAGTCTCCTTCTCTGGAGACATTCAAACCCCACCAGGACACGTTCCTGTGGGACCTGCTCTGGGTGGCCCTGCTCTGGCCGGGGGTTGGACTGGGTGATCTCCAGAGGTCCCTTCCAACCACATATCACTCTGTGATTCTGTGACACTGTGAATCAGGGCCATGGCCCACGAACCGCTGTAGGATTCTGCCTGCGAAAACCCAGCGGGACTCGGTGTGACTAAAGGCTTAGCCCAGGGAAGAGGGAAATATTAAACGGATTGTTTTCTTTTATTATTGCTAAATTCTAAAGAAGTTTGCTCTTCTCCTCTCTTCAGCATTAACTGCAGATAAGTTATTTGGAAAGCGAGTATTTCAGCAGAACAGCCATTCAAGTAGCCTAATACACACATTAGAGTCTATTTGCACTTAAAAGAAGTGGGAGGTATTAAATCAGCCTCTGGCCGGATAGTCATTGTATAAACAAGAGCTGTTAACTCCTACTTGATAGCAGTGATAGCGAGGGAAAGGAAAACAGCCCTGCAGTGTCACGACCAACCTGACACAACATGGCTTAGGTCTGGGGCAAAAAAAAAAAAAACAAAACAAAAACAACAAACCCCTGCGAGTTGATGGCTGCCAGGGCTGCGGGAGGGCGGCTGCCGGGGCCGGGCGGTGCGGGAAGGGATGGATGCTCCTGTGCCCGATGGGGCTGTGCGGGAAGGGATGCTCCTCCTGCCCCTCTGTCCCCCGCAGCCCCTTCCCGGTCCCACACATCCCAGTCCCGGGAGCAGCTCTCACACCTGGGGTTCCAGCAGCAGCAGGATGGCATCAGCAAGCGTGGCACTTTGGCCTGTTCACAGACCACCAGCAGCAAGGGATAGGGGGGTTCCCTGCAGCCAAAACACCCGTCGATGGTCCCCCCCCAGCACCCCTGGGTCCTGCGCAGCGGCTGGGGCTCCCCTGGGGAGATGGAGGTCTGCACGGCTCCGCTCGCTCCCGAGCAAACCCGGGTATTAATGAAATTTATGAGTCAGAGAGAGCAAAAAAACCTCCTGTTTTCAGCTGACTTCACTCACCACTTCCTCTCCTCGCGTTCGTCTCTCCCAGCAGCCCACTTATCTTCCCCCTGGAGCCGTGCCCACCCTCCCCTGCCCGATACGCCTCTATCGCTAACAGGCCGGAGCATTCAGCACCAGGATTGCTTCTGAGTTTGCTCACTCACTCACTCAAGCACTCTCAAGTTGTTCTCTGTGGCTAATCAAATGTCAAAACAAGCTACCCCTGTGATTTTGAGAGCTTTTAAACAGGAAGACATTTACCACTGATACATGAGAGCTGTGCACATTTGTCTGGGGCTCAGCCTGGAACGGGTTTCGGCGATAGCTCGGGACTGGTTTCAGTTGCTGCAAGTATCTGCTGGGCAGGAGCTATTTTGTGGTCTCTCTTTGGGGAATAACGACTGTACGAGCCCGTGGCAGCGGTCCCACCGCTTGCCCGAAGCCAGCTCTGCCGTGTCCCGTGGGGATGGGGCTGTTTCCCCCCCGCTGGTGGGCAGGAGAGGGCCGCCAGCGCGGGCGGGCAGCACCCCTCCGTCCCAGCGCACCCCGCTCCTCATCTCATTAAACCATGGTTTGTAGCCCGGCTCTAAATCATGCGCTTTGGGACTGAAGCAGTGAGCTTTCAGCATTCCAGAAGTGGTAACTTCCGAGCCCTCCAGAAGCCCAGAGGCCCCGGGAAAGGTGCTGGGGACCTTTCTGTTCCCGCACAGCCCACAGCGAGGTGCAGCATCCGCAGAGCCCCCCCTGACCCCCCACAGGCCGGGCTGAGCTGACGGCTGCAGAAGAGCCGGACCCTGTGTAAAGGACAATTTGGATTTCGGAGCCACTCAGCCAGTCTCCGTGCAGCTCTGAAATCAAAGCTGCCCTTTTTGCAGGGTCCCGCTCTTCCGCAGCCAACGCTGGCCATGACCCGGCGTGTCACCCTCCCAAGGGACAGCCTGGGTACCCCCGTCTCCCACCTTAAAGCATCCCTTGCTCAGGAAAAGGGGTCAGAGCCCCCAGCCCCAGCGAGAGGAGCTGTCGGCAGCCCCCTCTCCCCCCCCCCCCCCCCCCCCCCCCCCCCCCCCCCCCCCCCCCCCCCGCCCAGCCCCAGCACGCCCCTGCTCGGTGTGGGATCCCGTCTCCCCGTACCACCCAGGCGGGATGAAAGGCGCAGCGTGGGGTTTGGGATGCCCCGACGGGCTGGCGGGGCTCCAGCATTGTGCAGCCGGGCTGCCTTCTGCTCCCCAGCCCCGGGAAGGAGCCGCCTGGGAGCCGGGAGGTTCCACAAAGGGCTTGTTTTACCCTGGCCAGAGGCAGCCGCAGGGGCCAGCCATTACGTGCTGCCCGCGAGGACATGTGAGAAATGTCATCGAAGCAAGAAGAAAATGGAAGAGGCGGAAGACGAAGAGCCCCCTTTCCCTCGTTGCCCCCGATAAAACATGGCATTTCTCTGCAGAGGGCCTGTCCCAAAAGCTGCTCCCGTTCCCTGGGAGGCTGCAGGCAGCCGGCCGTTTCCCTCTTGCAGGATCAGCCCTTGCTTGGAGGCTGCCTTCGGTGCCAGGGCAGCAGCTCTGTGACCTGGCCCCAGGTCCCCGGCTCCGAGCGGCTCCAGAAGCAGTGGTGCCCACCCCCGGCCTCCAAAGCCACCCCTCATCCCCACCGAGCCCCACGCTGAGCACGAGCCGCTCTCAGGAGCTGCCGGGTTTGCAGGACGCTCACCCTGTGTTTTCCGCTTTTCCTCCCAGCACATCTCCAACGCCTTTTAAGAAAAAAAAAAAAATATATATACCCACAGCTTCCTGAAGGCTCCACAACACAGAGAGAGAGAGAAAGAGAGAGATGCTTCTGTTGCTCAATCTGTTGCTGGTCTGGAAACGAAGCATCTCCCTCCTTGGAAGCATTTAATCCAACAGGGAGAGCGCACCTCAATGCGAGCGGTGAGCCCTGGTGCTGCTCTCACCCAGAAACACAACGGTCCACGCAGAGCCGGCCGGGCCACTCACTGCCACATGCCATGGCCGGGGACACTGAAGCCCCCTGGGGGTCTGTGGAGGCAGAGGCAGGTCCTGGGGACGGGGACATCACGCCGGGGCTGCACCGATGGAGGATGGAGGGGACCAAGCCTTGTGCTCGCAGCCTCGCCGCCTCCCACCTTGGAATAACTCCCAAGATTAAGCTTTCCTGCTTTGCTGGGGGGTCTTGCTCAAACCTCCCCCCTCCCGGTGCCAGCTGGGGGGGCCGGGGCTGTGGCCGTGCCACCCCACGGAGCCCGTCCTCGCCTGGGCTGCGGGGTTAGGAGGGGGCGATGCCCGCCGCCACCCTAGGAAAGGGCGTTGGGAGCAGACAGGCACAGACTTTGTCCCAGCCCAAAGACGAGGAGAATGCTGTGGGTTTGCTTTTAGACAAAATGAATGGATTTTACTGTTTGACCAACACTCAGGAGAATGCCAGTCAGCGCGGGTTTGGCAGGAGGTCTGACACTTGTCAGCTTTGGTTTATAACCGGAGAAAAGCAGCCAGCTCTCCGGAGGGGAGTGACGTGCGGGCGCTGCTGCCGCGGGTTTCTTCTGGGAAGAATGTGTGGCAAGAGAAGATCAAGGAAATACTCGGGACCGCTACATCAGGGAGGGCTTTGTCAGCTGGCCGGGAAGTTTTAGAAGGGCTTCGCGCTCTTTTAGAGGCAGCCAGGCCCCCGCCTGCAGCCGGGGCGACGACACGACAGCCCGGGGTTTGGGAATAACAGCAGCTTTTGCCGTGGCATCGCCAGCTCGCCCTCGGGAGGGTGCCTGGGCAGGGGGGTCAGCGAGCAGCCGTGTCAGCCCCACGCAGGACAGATGCCCAGTGGCTTTTTCCCTGGGGGGGCTTTGCCATGGGAAGGGGAAGCGCCGGTGCCCGGCATGGGGCATGGAGCTGGTTCCCCCCACCACGGAGACAGCCCTGGGCTGGGGGGGCTGTTCATGGCCCTGGGCTGGTTCCCCCCACCACGGAGGCATCTCAAGGATCGGGGGGGGGAAGCCGTTCAGTTCCCAGAGGAAAAGCCACAGGAATCACTGCTGGGGCGCAGCCCCACACCAGCCTGTCCCCGCACCCCCAAAAAGACCTCAAAAATACCCAGAAAGAGGGAGAGACCTGGCGAGAAGCCGGTGTCCCCCCAGCCCGGCTCTGGGCTGAGCTCAGCCGGGATTTCCAGCCCGGCCAGCGGCGGAGCGGCGTTCCAAGCCAGCCGGCAGCCGGGGCAGGATGCCCTCCCGCAGCCGGGGCCAGCATCTCTTTTTTCTTTAAAGCCATCGTCTCGGCCACATTTCCTGTACAAAAGCCAGAAGCTGGTGCAAAAGACACAAGTGTAATTTACTTTGTTTTGTATTTGTTTTTGTTTTCGGTTTGTTTTCTTTTTTTTTTTTTTTTTTAAAGGCTCTCCAGCCTGCAAAAGGGAAAGAGGGTTTCTCTGCCCTCAGCAGCTCGCCAGAACAGCTTATTCTGCAACATCTATTCCAGGCAGTTTCTCTGTGTTGACAAAGCCTTTGGACAGTGAAGGTCAAACGTCTGTTGGGACTGTTCCCGCTTCCTCAGCTCTCTTGCTTGCCCAGGGACACGGGGACGCTCGGGGGTCCCACAGGGACGGGCAGTCCCCCCAGGGCACCCACCGTGCGCCCGTGTGAGAAGAAATCCAGAGCTGCCGTGTCCAGGGTTCCTGGGGTGATGCTGCACCAGGAACCGAGAGCCCAGCCTGTAAAACCAGACCGACTCCGAATGAATCATTCCGGGCGATGGAGCAAATCACCCACCTCTCCGAAAGGGCAGCAATTGCCGTTCCCCGGGTTGCTTTGGAGCAGCTCTTTAGGAGACAGGACTTTCTGGAGAGCATTAGGGCGCGTTAATGCTGGCCGTGGTGGGAAGGCGGTGCTGCTGGCATGGCTGCGGGGCAGCGCACGCTTTTCTCCCGGCGAGAGATTTTCCTCCCGAGGCTCAGCGAAGCTCTGCCTCTGACCTGTGGTCACGCAGCTCCTTCTGCTTCTCGCGCTGACAGCTCAGCCCAGTGCCGCAGCCCCGGGGGCTTTGCTGTGGTCCAGGTGGCCCTTGAGTATGGGTTTGGTAGGCTCCACCCAGCACCTAATGAGTGTTTGCCTGCTTGGCTGGGCAATTTGGCACAATGGGCAGCCTTTGCTCAGGAGCTGCCCCAGTCTGGGAAAGATAAGGGTGTTGCAGGCCAGCTCCCGGGCGGGATGACAGAGCTGTTTGCCAGGCAGCTCCTCTGATCTGCCCAGCTCTGCTATTCCTCCCCGAGCAACCATTAATAACCCGGGTCATTACGGGGTGCTTTTCCGCTCAGAGGACTTAACAGCTCTCTAAAGTCAAAGGAGGGAGGCGGGAGGTTACGTGCTTCACCCCAGTTGCGCAAGGAGCCAGGAACCAAGCCCACACCTAATCAGCAATCAGCGGGCCACAGCTCGCCCGGCGCTGGGAGCCCGGCCCGGGGCCAGGCTGGGACTCCTCTGCGAGCCCACGGGGCATGGAGCTCAGAGGCTCAGGCCGGGGCACGATCCTCGCCAGGCTGGGGGGTGTTTGCCCCCATGGGGACTGTGTCCTCAGGGGTCCCACTCTCCTCTGGACATCTTTGGTCTGGGCGTCGTGGTCTGGGCATCATGGTCTGCTTGGTTTCATGCAGTGGGTGCATGGAGGAGGAGGAGGACCAAGCTCTGTCTGCCCCATCCTGACCCAAACTCCCAGCTCTTTGTGCTCCAAAGAGTCGTTTGACCTTCATTACCTCAGCACCCCCAGGCATCTGCTCAGGCTCTGGTGGGAAATAAAGTCCCCGGTTGCCCTGTGCCTTTCCCCATCCCAGCCTCATCCTCCTGCAGCACCCATCATCTTGTCGTGGACCCCCAGGACAAAGCTGGGCCCTAGAGCTGCATGTCTCAGCCCTCCCTTGCCCAGGTAGTGACGAGGCAGAGGTGGTCCAGGACATTCCCACATCACATTTGTGATGTCTGCATCACAAACAAGGCTCCGAAGAGAAGGCATCTTTGCAACGAGGAACATCAGCCTGACACCCACGAGCTGGTCGTTGAGTAGGAGGGAAACATGGCTCCTGGATATTGAGGAAACTTCTCCCATGTTTGTCTGCACCAGCCCTCTGACCCCTGGGATAAAGGAGAAGGGGGGAACTCATGGGCTCTGGGGCAGTTTCATGATGTCCTGAGCAGGGGTTGAGACCCCTGGGCCACATGAGGTTGCAGCCCCATGTCCCTGCAGCCCTCGGTGGGAAGGGGCCACCAGGGAGGCTGGCGGTGGCTTGTCCCCCTGCTCCTAACCAGTGCCAGAGGTGGTGGCGCCGAGGGCTGTGCCGGTCGCAGCAACCTCCTGCTATGAGGGATCATCCGTCCTTAAAATAGCTCTGTATCATTAGTTACATCTAATTGAAGGTGTTTTGAATGCAACCTCCACAACACACAAACCAAATGGGAAATGACATACCATCAAATTAATGCCCCCAAACCATGATAAATGACTGGTTAGATGATTAATGTTTCTATTTCTTGGTTTAAGAGAGAACAATGCCGCCTGGCCCAGCATTTATCTGCCTTGCCTGCAAAAGGTCACCAGGCATCCTCAAAATAAATAGGGCTGTTGCCTGACTCCTACACCTTCAGGTGCCCCGTGGCTCTTGAGTCTACCCAGGCTGCAGCCCACGCGCTCGGGGATGGAGCAGGGCCAGCTGTGAGCATCACCACGCCAGAGCCGGTGAGTGGCCGCGACCCCTCTCTGTCTGCCCTTGTAGTGACAGAGCAGGGGGAAGGGTTTGACACGGAAAGAGGGGAGATGGAGCTGAGATGTGGGGAAGAACTTGTTTGGTGTGAGGGTGGTGAGAGCCTGGCCCAGGTTGCCCCGAGAAGCTGTGGCTGCCCCATCCCTGGAGGGGTTCAAGGGCAGGTTGGAGGGGGCTTGGAGCAACCTGGGCTGGTGGGAGGTGTCCCTGCCCAGGGCAGGGGGGTTGGAACCAGATGATCTTTGAGGTCCCTTTGAACTCAAACCATTCTGTGATTCTGTGATTCTCTGGTCCCTTTCAGCTCCATCGTTATGGACATCCCGGGCTGCCTCAGGAAATCGCTCCCCGATGGTTTGTTGGATTGGGGCTTTGCCTTCTGAGAGGACTCGTTGCTACGCTGGCTATTTTATTAAATCATTAAAAGACACTTCTTTAATAGTTCCAGAAATACCAACTTTTCATGTGGCTGGGGCGGCTTGCTGCTCCGCACCTGGAAACGGCACAAATTCTCTTTCAGCTTCAAAGCAGCCTGGCTTCTGATACACCGCGTGTAATTAGAGATAATTGAAGCGAGCGCGTTCAAAGGAGCCCCAGGACGGGCAGAGCGGAGGAGCCGCGGCACCGGCAGCACCGCGGGGTCCGTCCCACCGCGCCGGGACCCTGCCGAGTCCCCCCCGGGACCCTCGGCACCGGCTCAGCCCCAGCGAGAGGGGCTGACGCTGCGGGTCCCGGCGACGTCTCAGGAATTGACGGTGAAACCCTGCGGAGGGACAGCAAGCCGGGGCGAGGACGGCCACACCGCGGCCACGAGATCCCGCAGCTTGTCCCGACAAGACGCTGTTTGTCTGCGGAGATTAAAGTCTCCTCCTCGGTAGCAGGGAAATGCAAATACTGTTTAAACAGGCTGTTAATTGTTAAACCACATTATGGAGGGGTAATAACGACTGGAACACCTTGTACTGCTAAAACGAGGCCAAGAGCTCCCTGGTCATGGGCTCCACCGGAGGAGGATGTGTCTGGTGTCCGGGCTGCATCTGATGAAAACTACCAGGCAGAGACATGGAAATGGGGGGGGGAGGGAAATGGGAAATGACTGAAGTGTGAAAGGAGAGCTGTTCCACCAGAGGGGAACAGCTCTGGTGGCCGTGGCTCCGGTTCCCAAGGATCCCATGGAAAGGAAGATCCCTGGATGGAGAGGGAGATGGTGGGGATGGAAAGGTTGATTCTGCTGATGGAAAGGGTCAATCCCACTGATGGAAAGGGTCAATCCCACTGATGGAAAGGGTGCCTCTCATTGGCTCGGCCACACACTGGGAGATACTCTGGCTGGTGACATCAAGGCTGTGGTAGGTGCTGGCACCTCTTTGTGAGGCCAGGGGTGTTCTCAGCTGGTTGTCACCACAGGAGCAAGCTCCTTGCCCTCACTTTGCACCACGACCCCCCTGGTCCTGCTGCATTTTGCAGTTATTTACCAGGGACCCAGGCCCAGAGGCAGTTGTCATTGGGAGGCTTTGCCTGCGGGATGGGTGCTGTTGGGAGTCCCAGAAAGCTGGTATCCTTCAGAGCCCTGGTGATGGCATCCAGGCTGGCATGATCCTCAGCAGCTCAAAGCCCTGGTAAATCCCAGTGTTAAAGGCTGGGGGGGCAAAGCTGGTTCTCTGCAGCACGAGGAGGTGAGATGTTTGGAGACTCCCAGCACAGAGGGTTGCAACTCCTCCCAGCAGGTCCCAACTCCTCCCAACAGGTCCCAACTCCTCCCAGCAGGTCCATGGGTTCAGCAGCAAGCAGAGGCTTCGGGCGTCCCCCTGCAGATGCTGCCAGTCCCACCTCACCCTGGCAGGACATCACTGAGGGGCGTCCAGCCAAGTGCAGATCCCACCTGAGCTGGATGATGGAGTGATGCCACAGGGCACTGTCCCCAGGCCCAGCCTCTTGGCTGCAGATGAAGACCAGAATATGACCTGCTGGTGCTCCAGGATGTGCACGCAGGGCTTTGAGATCCACCACAGCCATGCCAGCCCCCTATCTCCCCATCTCCCCACCGGGAGGAGGTTTTGGCAGGAGCTGCTCTCTCCTCATCCCGCCCAGGGGCTGAGCCAGGGAAGGTGTTTCCTCCCCAACCATGGTGGGAAGGAAGGAGAAAGAGCCTGACACCAAAGACAAGGGACCCCCAGCTCCTTCCCACCAGCACAGAAAGGCTGCAAAACACCCCAAAAAGGCAGGCGTGACCCCTGCACCCCATGCCATGGGGCATCCCTGCACGGAGAACCCGCTCCAGAGTGCAGGGAGTTTTTTCCCTGGGTTTGGGGAAGACAGAGAAACCCCCAGGCAGAAAGCAGCTCGTTTCAGAGCTGGGTTTCGACAACCAGGAACTCGTGTATACTTTGGATTTTAATCCAATGCGGCTGGGGCCATGTGCAAGATGTAATTTAAGCTCCAGCTCGGGGTCCAAATGTTCTCCAAGTGCGGAGGTTTTGGCACTGAGGTTTTGGTTTGGTCCCAGCTTTCATGGCAAATTGAATAATCATATGAGGGAGAGGAAAGGGGAAAGAGCAAGAGAAAAAAAAACCAAAACAAAACAAAACACAACTATCGACAGTTCTTCCAAAAGTGGAAAGAACCAAAACACATTTTGGCTTCATCAGCTCTGAAGCGGAGTTATTTCCCTCTAGATCTGGAGCAGCCCTTCGAACAACGTTTTTCAATTTAGCATTTTATTAAAATGAAGCCATGCCCTGGCAAACCCGCACAGAGCTGCCGCCTGCCACCACGGAGGTTCCCCCGGTGCTGCCGCGGCCGTACCCGGCTTTTTACAGCTCCTGCCTGTGCTGCTGGCACCCAAACAGACGTTTCCTTCACCGTTTCGGAGGCCTCTGGGAGCGGCTGGCGAGGAAGCACGGCGAGAGATCCCTCTGCACATATTTAAATCACCTACTGTTGTGCTAACTTTCTGGCCTTGTGTATCTTTTAATTATTCCCATGTTTATAGTTTTCTGCGGCTTAAAGGATTTTTTCCCCCTTAAATGCATGTTTTCCTGACAATTAGCCCTGCTGGCTGTAAAAGCGCAGATGAGGAGCTGGAGACGGAGACGAGCCCAGCCCCGAAATCCAAACCTCCCTCCTCGCGGCGGTGCCGGCGGCGGGTCCCGGCTCGTCCCGGTCCCAGCTCATCCCGATCCCGGCTCAGGCTCATCCCAGCCCTGGCTCAGCACCGGGACCCCTCCGTGCATGTCCTGGGTGGCAGGACCCCCCCAGCCAAGCGATCTGGGACCTCAGCGCGGTGCATCCAGGGGTTGGGAGCGGCTGTGAGGCGAAGGATGGGCTGTGGGGCAGCCGTGGGGCACGGGTCCCGTGGGCTCATGTGAGCCCAGAGCCTCCCGTGCAAGCTCAGCCCTGGAGCTCACATGCAAACCAGCAAATTAAAACCATGGCTGGGCACGCTCCCCCCGCCGCCGGCTCTCCGTGCCGCCAGCCTGGGCTCACACGGACCTGCTCGGCGGTGGCCACGTCTTCGCCCTCCCTGGGGGGCCCAGTCCATCCCCCCCCCCGGCCGGGGACTGCTCTCTGGGGGGGTCCGGGGGGTCCGTGCGTGCTCGCCGCGCTCTCCCACCCCAGCAGCCGGGCGGGGGGTCCGCTTTGCTCGGCTGCATTGTTGCCTGTGACAGAGAAGGAAACCGCAGCGCTGCCCCTCGCCGAGCCCTTCTGGCGTGTCACGGCTCAAGCAGGGGGGTGACACTGCCGGAGGGGACCCCTGATCCCAGCTGGGCTTTGCCGGGGGGCGCAGGAGCGATCTGGAGAGGTTCGTGCACACAAGACCCTCAGTATCATAGAATCACAGAATGTTTGGATTGGGAGGGACCTTAATGACCACCCAGTGCCACCCCCTGCCCTGGGCAGGGACACCTCCCACCAGCCCAGGTTGCTCCAAGCCCCCTCCAACCTGCCCTTGAACCCCTCCAGGGATGGGGCAGCCACAGCTTCTCTGGGCAACCTGGGCCAGGCTCTCACCACCCTCACACCAAACAAGTTCTTCCCCACATCTCAGCTCCATCTCCCCTCTTTCCCCCTTCCCCCTCCTCCCATGACTCCCCTCCCTGATCCAGAGTCCCTCCCCATCCCTCCTGGAGCCCCTTGAGGGACTGGAAGGGGCTCTGAGGTCTCCCCGGAGCCTTCTCTTCTCCAGGCTGAACCCCTCCATCTCTCCCAGCAGAGGGGCTCCAGCCCTCCCAGCATCTCCATGGCCTCCTCTGGCCCCGCTCCAACAGCTCCATGTCCTTCTGCTGTTGGTGACCCCAGAGCTGGAGGCAGCACTGGGGGGTGTCTCCCCAGAGCAGAGCAGAGGGGCAGAGTCCCCCCCATTGCCCTGCTGGCCACGCTGCTGGGGACGCAGCCCAGGGCACAGGGGGCTTTCTGGGCTGTTGCTGGCGCACGTTGAGCTTCTCATCCACCACCAGCTCTCTCCTCTGGCTGCTGCTGTGTGGGGGCTGAGGGCTGGACCTCCTCTGCAAAGGGCTGTGAACACGGCAGGAGAGCGCAGAGCCTGAAGCCAATACCCCTCCCTATGTAGCCTTTTCTCTGCCTGAACACACCAAGTGGCCACTGGGCGACCACGGGCCACAGCTGGCCCCGGGCTGCCCTCCCCTCTGCCCTCCCTCCCCAGCCAGCAGCAATCAGGCAGCCCAATTTACGGCTAATCGCTCCCATCCTTGGGAGAGCTGGGGAGCCCAGCCGTGGAAGCAAAGCTCTGCCACCAAAGTTTTCAAGGAAACACTTTCATCTGGTAAATAACATATTATTAATTTGCATGAGGGTTAAACTACTGCGCTGAGATGTATCTGCTTCAAAGCGAGTTAAAGAGCAGACATTGAAGTGGTAACTCCGGCATCCTCCGAGCAGCTCTCAACCAGTCTGCCCTGTTTTGTAAATGGCATTAGTATCTTAGCTGCTTATTTAAAGCTTTAAAAAGTAACCGACTTCCTTGAAGTCATTAAAGTCTAACCTTTAAACTCCAGGAGTCTAATGGTTCAAGCCAAGCATAATGTTGAGGCACATCTGTGATAAATCTGCTTTTAATCTCCACAAAGTGCTTTTCATAGATTCCAACTTTAACATATTAGGTGTTAGATGAACACACTGAGTGCTAGTAAAATACACTGGATTGTAATCTATTACCTTTTACACAAAGCAGCATTTAGTTTTATTAACTATTGAAATATACTGAAAACTGTTAAAAAAGCACCGTGTAAATCTTTAAGATTCATGCTGTTTGATTTTATAGAGGCCTAATTCCTTGCAAAAGTAGCAGGAGAGTAGTTTGGCCAATGACTTAATAGTTTGTAGCTGATTAACAGAACCCCCCCCTCCCCGTCTCATTCCCGGGAAGCGCTGGTTAATGAGGGGCCAGATGGGGTGCAGGGACAGAGGGGGCTCTGCGGGAGCTGGTACCCAGCCCCGACACCCCACTGCACCCCGAAGCCGCTCTTGGCACGGGTGCAGGGGCTTGGGTGCAGCTTTACAAGCGGGGTGTTTGAAAGCGGGGTGTCTTTGGGGGTGTGCAGGGGCAGGAGACCACCCTGCAGCCAGGGGACGGGCAGCCTTGGGGACAGGTAAGGCCAGGGGGGTCCCTCTTTGGGCGTGTGGGAGGGAGGACCTCTGGGTGGTGGTCGGGGAGCCCCTCACAACGTCCCTGCTGCCCAAGGGGTTTCTCCTGCTGTGTTTTAGCCCAGAGTGGGATTTGGCAGAGAGGTGCCGGGAGTCCCCCGGGAATGCCCTGGGAAGGGGGCAGGAAGGTGGATGGGCTCTGCCTGGGAACGGGGTGGGTGGGCTGAGCCCCGGGCAGGGCTACCGGAGCGTGGCTGTGTGTCCTGTGTCCCCATAATCACCAGGTTACACCTTCCCTGTCCCCGTTGGTGGTTGTGGGGCACAGGGGATGGTGCAGAGCCAGAGTCCCCCCAAGAGCCCGGTGACCGGAGGGGGTGATGAGCATCCATCCCCACAGCACTGGGACGAAGTGGGGGGATGCCCCTGGGGGCTGTCCCCGCCACCGGGTCTGTCCCCGCCACCCGGTGCCCTCCCTATGTCTGGCACCCTCCGGGTCACCTCCCCCGTGCCCTGGCCATGGCTGGCAGCCAGGTCCGGGGTTGTTTGCAGGGGCGTAAATCCCCGCTGACTCAGCCAAGCTCAGCGTTATTTTTGGGGTTTCCTCAGGTGCGAAAGGGCAGAAGATAACGGCTCGGTGGGGCCGGGACCCACAGCCAGGGGTCCCGCACCCCGGCGAAGGACCTTTCCGCCCCGTACCTGCACACACGCCTCCCACGGGAGTTTCCAGCCGGGCACGGGGCAGGATGCGGGGTGAGTCAGAGCGAGAGACGGTGGGGCTGGCTGGGGGGCAGCCGCGGGGTTCCCCTCCCACCGCTGCCTCGCAGGGCTGAGAGGAAAAATAAAACCCACGCGTGAGCTCATTTTTGGTACTTCCTATGGGTTTGCCCATTTTTCTGCCCGAAGGAGCAGCCACCGCCGCGGCGTCGCAGTGTTGGCAGCGCATCCCCGGCGCTGGGGGACGCATTTTCCAGCAGCAAATCAATGAACCCTTGTCCTTGTGCTCCGCAAAATGACTCAACTTGTCCTTTGACTGGCTCAGGTGCTGCAGGGGAGCGTTTCCCCCCAGTTTTTGCCTATTCCTGGTTCCATACACAAGTGTGGGCGATGGGGAGGAGGTCCCAGCTCGCAGCCCCCCTCCTGCCCCACTCGCTGCTGCTGCTGCCTATCCCCGGCCACCGCTTGCACACACGGGCATCTTGCTGAAAGGTTTTCCCACCCAAATCCCTGGAATCCTAAGGCAGAAAATTATCCTGGTACCATCCTTGAAAAAAGCAAGTATTGATCTTCAGAAATACTTCGCAGATACGCGACATAAAATAAATACTTTACAACAAGGTCTGTATCATCGTTTCTTCCATCCGGAGGGCAATGACCCTAATTAAACACTTGCAGATATGATTAAAATTTAACCCCGTGACGCTGGCTAAACATTCAAGGACATACTTAACATATTTAGAAAAGTACCTGCAGGCACGGTGACAGAGGGATAAGTGACACCATCCCTCGGACTCGCAGTGCTCTGGTGGCCCCCTCTGTGCCCGGACGAAGGGGCTGCGACCGGCTCCCCCCGAGGCTGGTGGCCGGGTCCTTACACCTGCTGGGCTTTACACCTCCTGTGCCTCTTTTTTTCCCAATGTTTCATGGTATTTGAATTAGCACGCGTTTTTATCACAGTTTAAATTACGCTGCCATCCAAGTTGCCTTTTTTTTGATACTGGGGTGGGGTAATGCTTGGTTTTGGGGGTAATGTTGGTGTTTGAGGATAATTTCAGTGTTTGGGGATGATGCTGGTGTTTGGGGGTAATCGTGGGGTTTGGGAGTGATGCTGATATTTGAGGGTGATGCTGGTATCTAGGGGTGATGCTGTTGTCTGGGGGTGATGCTGGTGTTTGGGGGTGATGCTGNCCCCTCCCCCTGCCCCATGCCTGGCATCTCCATGGGCTCAGACAAGCCCCTTATGTCTCTGTCCCTGCAGGAGCGGGGTCCCTCCTGCCGGGAGGTGGTGCTGGGCAGGGATGGACCAGGCTGGCAGCACCTCCCTGCCCGCTGCGGTGGGAACCAGCCCTCACGCTCAGGTATGCAGATGGGAATTTGCATCCGTCCGTCATTAGGCGGCAGTTCTCATTTAAGGCAATAAAGGTGCTTAATTTCATAGGGAAAACTTAATGGAGCACTTAGTTCCCATGCGCTGCTTCCCTGACATTTTATAGTCTTTGAAAGTATAACTTCATAATGGCCAGAAGCCTGAATCTTCAGGTTCTCCTCCCCCCACCCCCCCCCCTCCCCAGGAAACAAAATAAAGCCTTTTGGAAAAAAAAAGAGCAGGTGTTGTGGAAAAGTCAGAAGATGCAAATTCTTCCTTCTCATTAATTATTTCATTTATTCCACGATTCCACCTGTTCGTGTGACGTCTCTCCCTCACGGAGACTTCTCACAGCAGATTAAAGTGCACTTTTATCATTATTCTGAAAGGCGTTTCATAAGGGAACATTAGTTCTCCTACATTATTCTTGCATGTTATAAAAAGTGTCTTTTTAGAATATTAGACAGCAATCGAGATTAATTTAAACCACATCAAACATGCCCGGCTGGTTTGCTGGAATATTCACCACCAACACATGCTCCTGGATGCGCTGGCCACAGGCAGAGCTAAACTTTGTTTTCCAGCAGCCCAGTCTCCTGGCCCTTCTCCCCAGCCGTGGTGGAGAAATGCAGAGAGATTTTTGACCATTGGAACCAGCTTCTTCCAAGTGTTTGGAGCCTAGGGTTGCATCCCTAGAGAGGTGATGGACCTCAGCCAGGCGTCTCCTCCAAGCACCTCAACACCTCTGGACACTGGGCTCCCAGTGCCGACGCCAAGGCAGAGCTGAGGGTAGTATCAGGGCAGGGTGAGGAGGTCCATCACCCATCCGCAGGAGAGACAACTAATTTTGCTGGCATGACTTCCACAGCCCAGGCCTGTGTCCCACCACAGGAGATGCTCAGACCCCGCTGCTGTGACTGTTCATCTCCCGGTGGCCAGATACTTGCCCCATGTGTCGCAGCCCAGTGGGGCAGGATATGGGCTGTGCTGGTGCTCCTGGAGGAACCAGGACCACGAGAAACCCAGAGTCACAGCCCAGAGCAACGGGAACTTCTAACCCTCCTTCATTTTCACCCCAAATCGTTTCTAGAGGAGCGGAAAGTTTATGGTGCTTCTAAATATAAACTGTGGCGCCTTTATCGGCTCAGCAAACAAGGCCCTGGCGCTCAGATCTCCTGGTCATTTTGAGCTGCAGCCTTTTATCACCGCTCATCAGAGCGGAGCAATCTCCCCTTCCCGCCGCCCGAGGGGCCGGATTCAGCGCTGCTCCGCTTGGCATTCCAGCCACATCCTCCTCATGGAGGACCTATCAGCCAGATACCTGAAAACACATTTTCAACTCCAGTGAGCAATTGACTTTCAAAGCTTGTGATGCTTGTCAGCGTGTCTCCTAGGGCAACAAACAAACCGGGGAGAGCAGCCAGCCGGGCTTCCTGCAGAAGAAAAAAGAGCACGAAGGTAGAAGAAGATCCTGCTTGTATTTTAACACTATTTATGGACTGTGCACTACTCGGAGGAGAAAAAAAAAAAAACCAACACCATCAAACCTGCAGAAACTGTGGTCTGTTTTGCCTGGTGGTGCCTTGTCACAGGAGCATCCTCCTGGCTCTGCACCTGCGGGGAGATGCTGGTACCCACACCTGGGCAGCAGCGGGGGCTCTGCAGGATCAGTCCTGGCACAGGGCCCCACACAAAACACACATCTGGAAGTCCAACAGCTGGAAGGAAAGCCGACCCGAGCCGGAGGGAGCCATTAAGGACGCTTTTGGGCCTCTCTCCAACTTTGCATGGGGCTGGGGGCAGATGTGCCCGGCTCCCCGGGGATGCAGGGCTGGGACAGAGGGATGTGCTTCTGCAAAGAGCAGCGATGCGGGATTTGCAGCCAGGGAGCACTAGGGCTTCTGCTCTGCACGTGGCAGCAGAGCCAGGGGCCAAACCCCTTGACAATTTCTCCCCAAGTTGTTTATTTGAAGAGCAAAAGACAAGTGGGCTGCAATTCGGGGCTGCCTCTCTGCAGCCAAAATTTGCCTGTTCAAGCCTGCTGTGCCTAAAAGCATCGTCTCCATCCCCAATTCATGGGTGTGCTCTGATCCCCCCAACCTGGGATGGCAGGGCTCCCCCGGGGGGCCGGGGGGTGCAGAGGAAGGCTGGGATGGGGGTGGCAGCGGAGGCAACACCGGTCTCAGCTGCTGATGCTCCCAATTCCTCGTGCGATTCCCCCTCGTCTTCCTCACACACACGCTCGATTTATAGCAAGTTTGAGAAAGTGTCTCATTCCCAGCGTCAGGCGCGGGATGAACACTCCTGTTTGCCACATCTTTTGTTAGATCGTTAAGACATCAAACAGGCACCTAAAGGAGCTGCAGCTCCGCATCCTCCTCCCCGGCGCGGGGTGCTGGGGGGGGGCGCAGCGGGAACCGGGAGCAGAGGGAGGGCTGGATCCGGGGGGGAACCCCCTTCCCATCGCGAGCCTGCGGGCTCCCACCCTGCTCCGTGCCAGGGGTGTGAGCTCCCGTGGCTAATGAGGACCATTGCTGTGTCGACATTATTACCTGATTCATTGCCGGGTGACACACAATCTCCGTGAAGTTCCTGTTGCTATTAAGATCTCTATTACCCGACTATCCAGGCATGAATCTGCCTGAAACTCCGGAGCACGGGATGAAGACCAACACCCACGGTTCTCAGCTGGCTCTTGCAGTGATGGGTGGGGGATGCCCTCTCTCCCACGCCTGCGTGAGCTTTCCCACCACATGCTTTCCAACCAGGTGGCAGATTTTTCTCTAGGAGCCACCCATGTGGAGAGAGGACACTTGCCCTGGTGGGGGGGAGGCACATCTTCCAGCCTCAAAAGTGTCCATGGGTGCCCCTTGCCATGGTGCAAAGGTGGTTTAACGAGAGCAGGGGGGTGGCAAGAGACACGGCCAGTCCCGCAGGTCTGGCAGGAGAAAAGAAGGTGCCAGGGAGCGAGGAGAAGGGGACAAAGCCAGGCATCAACAAAGCAAGAGGATGCAGGTTGGTGTCTGCTCTCCCACCAGGACACACGGAGGGCAGGGAGGGACCAGGGCGGTGATGGGACCTTTTAACAGGCCTGTGGATCCCTGGGGATGAGCATCCCTGGACCGAGGGCTCTGCCCCCGAGCACCCCCTAGGCCTCCCAGCGGGACAGAGGGATGTGGGACCTGGGATGGACCTGGCTGCAGGACGGAGGGACACGGAGGCGTCACAGGTCGGGGTCCCAGCGTGGCTTTCCCAGCACAGGGGACACCTCAGAGGGCACGAAGCCAGCGTGGAGCAAGGAGCAGCGCGGCCCTGAGCGCGTGAGCGAGACAGCGGGGTCGGCTGGTGCTCGCTAAATGTTTCGTTGAAATGCTTAACTCGCCGGGCTATGAAAAAAACAGGAGAAAAACTGAACAATAAAAAAAAAAAAAGCGGCGGTTTGCCTTAGCGATGCTGCTGGGAACTGCTGACAAAGCTGCTCCTGACAAAGCCCCAGCGGGGGGGGGGGAACTGTCTCTTTGCTCTGCCTGTCTCCTGCTGAACAAGGATCACTTTTAATGGGCTGAATACATACAACATACAGCTGACAACAAAGATGTTAGACTAACCTAACAAGAGAGTGAAACAGAAACAGCACACAGTGAGTAATTAGAATCTAATTAATTTGCATTTCACAAGAGAGTCAGAGATGTCAGAGGGAGAAAAAAAAAAAAAAAAAAAAAAAATTAAAAAAAATAATTCCCCAAGATTAAAGGGCTGGCGGAGAAGAGTGAGGGGGTGAGTGGAAAACCCTCGGCAGAGCCGGGACCGACAGGCAGCAGCCCGTGGAGCCGGTCGGGATGGGCAGGACGAACCGGCAGCGGGTGGGAAGATGACAGGTCTGGGAGCAGCGGCCAACAAAGGTGTCTGCAGGTCAGCAAAATCCCACCCCAAACACCCAAACAGCAACTTCTTCCCTTGAACGGCATCCCTTACTTTGCAAGATTCTTCCCCCACTGATGCTCGGCGGCTCTGCCAGAGGAAAAGAAGGTGGGGAAAATAAAATAAAGATAGTGTGGTGGGAGCATCCAGCTCTGGGAGATGCTGGGGAGGCGGCGGCAGACGCGGCGCAGAGCCACTCACAGCGTTACCGACCACGGCTCTCCTCGCAAGAGGCAGTTCCTTCCCAAAATTAGTGCTTGCAATATGTTAATCTTTATGTTCGACACCCTATTTCTTAACGCTGGCTGTTCCCGTGAGGCAAGCCTTCCCGGATCTACATAACATCAAGGGAAGATTTACAGCTTGTTTCCATAATGATGACACCAGGCAGAAGATTATGCTGTCAGAGATGCCGGCACATCCACACAAGCCCTGGGGAAGAAAAACAACCGTCACCCCCCCCCCGCCCCGTAGTGCTACGTGATTATCATCCCTGCCTATTGACAGCTGCCCAGCCAGCCCTGCCTGCACCCCTGCCTGCATCCCTGCCTGTCCCCCTGCCTGCATCCCTGCCTGCACCCCTGCCTGCATCCCTGCCTGCATCCCTGCTCCCTCGTGAGAGCGGGTGCACGGGATGGAGCAGGCACTGAGGGAAACGTGTCTGGCTAAACTCAAATAACAGCAGCCCGGGCTGCAGGCAGCTGCCTGCCCAGTGAAGGGGAGGAGTTTGGATACCAGGGTCTGCCCAGCCCCCACATATGAAGTCCCATTGGATTTTGACAGAATTATAGAATAGTTTGGGTGGGAAGGGACATCTAGAGTCCATCTAGTCCCCGTCCCCCCCACCTTCAATTGGACCAGGTTGCTCAAAACTCTACCCAACCTGGCCTGGAACGTTTCCAGAGATGGGGCATTGACCCACTCTCTGGGCAACCTGGGCCAGGGTCTCACCACCCTTAGCATAAAAAATGTCTCCTATACATCTAGGCTGAATCTACCCTCTTTTAGTTTAAAACCATTATCCCCTGTCCTATCGCTACAGGCCCTATTAAAAGTCTGTCCCCATCTTCCTTGTAATCCCCCTTGAAGTATTGAAAGACCACAATAGGGTGTCCATGGAGCCATCTCCTTTGCTGAATCAACCCTAATTCTCAGATTTTGGGGTTTTTGGGAAAGGAGGAGGTGCTGCTCCCCGTTTTCTCTTGTCCGGGCCAAGGGCATCCATCTCCTCAGCAGCAGTAGGTCCTTCCACCCCAGCACCGTTCCTGGGCTCTGCCGGCGCTGATGCTTTCACAAGCCCCACGTCCAGCGCTGGGGAGGAACATCTGGCACATCTGCATGCATTGAAGGGATGGACGGTGATATGGAGCAGGCTCCATGCTCCTTGCAGCCACAGCGCAGGGACCACGGAGGTGGCAGCAGGAGATGCAAACACAAATCAGATGCAAACAAAATGCAAATCCAAAACCCTGCTGCAGGCAGAGGGGGCTGGAGGCAGCTCCGGAGGTGAGGGGGGTGGGAGACGTGGGGCAGAGGGGTCACCCCAGCCTAGCTCTGCACCCCGAGCAGCATTTTGGTGTGAGAGGAGGCTGCAATGTGTAAATGGGGGAAACCACCCCCGACAGAGCTGCTTTGGGAGTCAGGATGCTGAGGTGGCAGCTGGAAGCCCGGGAGCGAGGAGAAGCCCTGGTAAGGGAGAGGAGAAGGGGTACAGCGGGGGGAGAGGGGCAGGGAGAGCAGGTCCTCAAACCCAGCCAGAGATTTTATTCTCCCAGGGCCCCTCCTGCCCCACCACGGGGACATTCCAGCACAGAGAGCCAGCTCCTGAGGCTGCCTTCGCTTTTCTTCTCGAAATGCCTTGCCCTCCCATTTAGGCTGGTGTTTGCAGCACCAAATCAGCACTGTAAACACGCCGAGGGGGGATTCATTTTTTCTTGAAAGCAAAATAACAGAAACAGCACATCAGAAGGGAGGCATTTAACTCAGTCGGCTCCTTTCTTTTGTCGGGAATCAAAGCGATGATTATTTGAGCAGGTTTCTTCCAGGCGACCCACCGCCGCAGTGGAAAACGTGCTGCAAACGTCTCTGGAGCTACGTGGGCTGAGGGAGAGCGGGGATTTTGGGCAGTGGTGCTGGGGACAGGCAGGCAAGCGGGGATATGTCCCCTGCTCTCGGTGCAGGCAAGCAGGGATACATCCCCTGCTCTCGGTGCCATACCCACATCCTGCCCAGGAGAGCTATGCAGAGGCATCACAGACAACTTAACAAAATGGAGGTGCACGTCCTCTGCAAAGGCATCCTTTTGGGAGGGATCCTGAGCCCGGGGACAGCCCTGAGCAGCAGAGCATCGCCAGCCCCACAGCTCCTGTCATTTTCAAGGCCCCATCCTTTTCTTTCTTTCTTCCTTCCTTCCTCGGGCAAAACAAAACAAAACAAACAAACAAAAAAAACCCAACAACCCCAAACCCTCCCACCGAATCCAAGGCTTTTCAGAAAACAAACACACGGAGTGCTGTATCTGAAGTCCCCGGGCGCCCAGCCACCGCCAGGGTGGCAGGATCCAGCCCGCCGTTTGTGATTGAGTGCTACAGCAGCATCGCCACAATCTGATGAGGTGGTGAGTCAGCTAACCACTGAAACCATCTCACCAGTCCCTCCCGGACTCAGAGGCTGGGAAGGGAACACACATGCACATTATGGTTTGGGGGTAACTCTTTTCCCTGGGCTGCCCGGAGAGCGGGCGGCTCAGAGCAGCCCTGGCTCGGCAAAACCGGCTGCCGGCACGAATCCTCCTGCCCCGGGATGTGCCTGGTGCCTCCCACCCTGCCCAGCCCCTGCAAGCAAGAAATACCCCCCTGCCCCGGGGTGAAGGGGGAGATGGATCTCTGGGAAGCGTCACATTGGGCAGGGAGACAGTGTGGACACGCTGTGGGTTTGGGGGATGCTTTGCCAGCGAGCTCCAGCCAAGGGGAAGGGGCTGAGGCTGAGCCAGGCAAACCCTGGTGCTGCCATCCCCGGCGTGGGCACAGCCCCGGGCAGGGTGGCCTGGGGACAGGTGAGCAGGGCAGGCGTCACCTCCGGCTTGTGCCAGGCTCGAAACAAACTCCCCAGAAAGTTGTCCATGGCGGCAGCTGGAAAACACACCGGAGGAATCCTGCCACCAGTCCAATAACCACCCCCCACCTCCTTCGGGGACGTTTGCAAACAGAGATGGGAGATGAATGCCCCGCTCCCCTGGCAGCCACCCCGGGCTGCGATACATCCCCACCCCTGGGACACGGGGCAGGTATTATTCCCCCTCCCCACCTCCCCTGTCACCGCTCAGCTCCGGAGCAAAGCGGGCTGAGAGCGAGGGGAAGTTCCCGACTCTGGGCGGCAGATCTGTCACTTCGCTAAAGACCCAAATTACTCACGTTTACGGAGCCCGATCCACTGTGAAAACCTGAACGCGTTACTGCAGAGATTAGAGATTCACTGCGGTAATTATGTTAATGTTGATGTGTAGACGGATAACTGGCAGCAAGGAGCTGTTCTGAAATGTCTATTTATAGTTCG
Source organism: Calidris pygmaea (assembly GCA_003697955.1). Lineage (NCBI taxonomy): Eukaryota > Metazoa > Chordata > Aves > Charadriiformes > Scolopacidae > Calidris > Calidris pygmaea. The sequence goes on along the minus strand of QJSC01011515.1, from coordinate 781,384 downwards.
GGGGGGGGAATATATATAAAATAAGCCTTGCCATCTCCAGGCAAGCATATGGGCTACCAAGGCAGATAAATTAAGTGGGAGAAAAAAGGGAAGGAAAAAGAAATTGGAGTCAGGCAAGCCCTGGGTGCCTGCTCAGCTGGTTCCCGTGGCCTGACGTTTGCAGGGAGGATGGTTTTGGGGGCTGGCACCTCAGTGGCACCCTGTGCCCCCAGCGTCACCACCTCCCGGGGCTGCCTGTGCCCTGAGGGAGACCAGACTGGGCGCCTTGACCCCAGCGCATGCTGCCAAACAGCCTTGTTCTGCCCCAAAACCAGCCCCCAGGCACGGGGAGCTCATCAGGCTGCCCTGGAGCACCCTGACCCCGCGACGCCTGCGCTGCCGGGTACATCGCACCTTAATCACCCCCTGTGTAAGGGGAGATGGCAGCACAGCCACTGCAGGGAGGGTCGGGAGCCCTGGGGCTGCCCCACGTGGGGGTCAGCAGCGCCCCGGCTATAGGATGGGCACCTCCCAAAATACAGTCCTGGCACCCGCTTCCCCCAGCCCCCTGGCACAGGCAACGCCGTGTTCTCCAGCTCTCAGCAGGATGCGAGATTTAAATGTTTTTTAGCCGTGTGCTAAATTACACGGGCCGTCAGTCAACTCTTGGAGATGTTTCGAGCAGACAGATTTATACAAACACTCAAAGCTCAGCAGACCCAGCGCAGTATCTTTTATACCAGGCAAGGAGGAAATAAATCACCACTCCCCTTCCCCCCTCTTCCACCGCGCTGAAATTTCTCCCAGACATCTTTCAAGCAGGATCACAGAAATTTTTATTTACCATGGAGAAAAAAAAAAAAAAAAGCCAAAAAAAAAAGCCAAAGCCCCGAAGCAGCAGGAGATTGTGCCTGCCCTTGGCTGACGGGCCACCCAGCCCTGGCAGGCTCTGCCAAGAGGAGCGAGCATCCCTGGCCCTGCCCAGCCCCACAGCACCGTTCCCAGGAACCTCCACATCCACCTCAGGAATAAGAAGGGGCAGCACCCCCAGATTTCCAACACAACCATCCAGGACACCCAGGAAGGTGGGGATGGACACAGAGATCAGGGTGGCGATGAATGTGGGAGCAAAAGGGTCACTGAACTGAAAATCACACCTGAAAATACTACTTTTTTCTTTTTTTCCCATAACTGATGCTCTTAAATTCCTGCAGGCTGGCCCAGCGCGCTCTTCCAGACACTGCTATAACATGCCATTAGAAAAACAAAGTGCTTTCTCCACTTGATAGCTGGCCTTTTATTTTTGGAACTGATACATGCAATCACAGTAGCATGGCCCCAGCAATTAGGAAGAAAAGTACTTTTCTTCTCCAGGCCCAATTACCCATCCTGTAATTGACATAATTATTATCTTTCAGTTTTCTAATAATATTTATTGAACACTACAAATTCTCATTCTCAGTGAAGCTCCTCTTGGAGCACAGCAATTTTCGAGTCCTAACAGGGTCCGTGCTGGAAGGAGGGATCAATATGGTCTTTAGCAAAGCTCTCACCAGGGCCGGGGGGAGAGGAGCTTCCATCACAAAACTGTGGTGGAAACCACAGGGCACGGGGAGCTCCTGCACCCTCCAGCCCAGCACACACCTGGGACCAGGCTGGGCTCAGCAAAGGAGCCCCCAGATCCCCAGGGATGGGTGGAAATGGAAACAGCATCTCTTCCTCACTCAGGCCCTCCTGAAGTTCTAACAGGAGCTTTTTGGGGGCTTTCCCACCCCGGCAGCAAAGCCACCTTCCTCCTGCTGGCACCCCCTTTCTCAACAGCCAAATGGATTTTAGACTGGGCATATTCCTATATATTGGAAGTATATGATTGACAACAGGCCAGTTACAAGGCCTAAAGGTCCTGAGGGCGGGAGGGAAGGGAGAGAGAACTAGTCCTAGTTGTAAAGAAAACATGCATATTAATTTAAAACAGGAGTAAAAAAAATATATATATATTAATTTTAATTTTATTTTGGCTGCCTGGGGGCCACTTGTACCATATGCACAGACAAGTTATGCAGAATTCCTGCATGGAAATGCGCTTGCTGGCTCCTCCGTGTTTATCACCGCAACCAGAAAAATCTGTCAAGCTCTTCCCTTCCCCCTGGGCTCTCCGGGAGCGGTGGCTGGAGCCAGCCCACTCGGGGAGGAACAGCCCCGACTTCTCCTGCGCTTCCCCACCAGCGGGACCGTGGGGGATTGAGTGGGATTCAGAGCCTTGTTCACCCCCCGGGGCTGATCCGAGCCCGGCAGCTCAGGTTCAGCAGGCAGGGAAGGGTTGAGCTGAACCGCAGAGCGTCCTCCCTCGCCCGATGCTGCCCTCATTCCCCTCCTGAGCTCCTCCACCAGCTCTCCGGCGTGGGGATGCTGTCCCAACTCTAACGCCACGGAACACCAGG